>CAJVRN010000087.1:3725000-3910000 GCA_911728415.1 Lagocephalus sceleratus | reverse complement strand
TAGACTGGATCAGCTAACGGGCGGGCGTGTGTCCCAACTGGAATCCGCCCACTGGATGTCTGGTTTCACACCTCTGCTCACGGTAACTTAACCGGATTCTGATGATGATGTCAGCCCACTTTGCCCAAAGATTTATTTGGAGAGGAGGAGGCAGACATCCCTGTTTAAACTTCCCTGGAAGGAAATTTGATACCCCCCCCCCCCACACACACACACACAGCTATAGACCAGTTTACACCAGTGGGGTGAGTTTATCAAACACCTAATCATGAGGTGTCACTAACGGACTTTTATAGCCTTTCTGTACATAAAATATTCAATAAACATTACTTTTATTCTTCTGTTATTTCAAATAAGTGTCGATTTAGTATTACTTTAAGTGAATTACTCCAGCTTTGACCTCTGTCAGCAGCAAGGGAAGACAGATGGACTGGTGTGTGGAGCTGACACAGAACAGCTTCCTTCTCTTCGTACCTGTTCCCTTTTAAGGCTGCGAGCAGCAACTCTACGGAGCCCAGGCCTCCATTCCGGGGCTTTGGATCCTATAGCAACATGTTTATGGATCTGCGTGCTCCTTTTGGATGTGAATGGGGCAATGGGGGGGGTGATTGATCATCAGCATATGCAGCAACAGGTCAGGCCGTAACAGGATGGAAGAGCAGCAACACATCCATCCTGTCCACATCTCCAATATGAGTGAATGTCTGCAGCAGGACTGATGTGCTACTTAATAAAGATATTTTAAACGCCGTTTTGGTGATTATGAGAGAAGCCTCTCCGGGGTTGTTTGCAAAAAATGCTGTTTAAAGTTCCTCCAGCTCCTGCGGATCCAGAAAGGTCCCTCTGTGGCATCAACGGCAAATCATTTTCCAGTGTGTGTGTGTGTGTTTTTTTTCTGCCAGTAAATACAAAAGACAGCAAGGAGGGCATAAAGTCTAGCTCAAACAAGTTCAAGAACTTTTCCAAAATATATAAATAAAAAAATAGATTTAACCCCATCACTCACGCTCGAAGGCAATAAGAAAACATCGGAAAGCATTCAGGGTGTTCTGCAAAACAACATCTTGACAGCAGGGGAATATAAAAAAAAAAACGAAAAGAAAAAAAAAACAGAAGCCGGACCTGCGAGATGCAGCGGCTGGAGCGTGTGGGAGTCGCTCGTCAAAGCAGACAGGTAGATAGAGCGCTGACAGGCAACGAGGTAAAGACGCAGGGGAGCGAAGACCAGCAATTAGTGCAGATTGACTAAGGTTGAGGAACCACCCACGTCCGTCTTGGCAGGAGCAAAGTCGGGGCCAGCAGCTGTGAGAACCACCAGGTTAATTAGTGCTGCGCGCATGTGCGTGTGTGGATGTGTGCGTGTGTCTGTGTGTGTGTTCCTGTGTGCGCTGTACACTAATGCACCTCTCCCCTCCCTGCGTGTGAGACCAGATGTGTGCTAAATCACACGTATTACCGATACCGTCCCCGCAGACCCAGCCCCCAAATGTGATCACATACATGAAAACACACACACACACACACACACACACACACACATGGAATTCAGCATCAGCGGATAACAGCCGGTTCCATCTCGCGTTGCCATTGGCTGATTAGAATTACTCCTCCACAGTGTCAGAAATGGCTGGAACCTGCAGATGCAGGGATGGCACACAAACACACTCCAACCCTATAATCACATATCTGCACAAGTCTATGTGTGCGTGTGTGTGTGTGTGGGTGTGTGTGTGTGTTCTCTGAGTGGCCTTTTGTCTCTGAATTGGTATCTTTGGCAATTAGCAGGTACGTTGTCATTAATCGGTATGTCTCACACTCACATTAAAAACCCCAGCAGGGAACAGATCACCTTCCTTTGACCCCCCCCCTCCCTCAGGAGAGGGTTGACAGGAGCAGAAAGTAGTGAAGGCGAGATGGGGGGAGCGCTCAAGGAAGAGAGAGCAAATGGTTCAAGTCCTTTAACAACAGAGGGGCTAAAACGAAACAAGATGTTCCCCCTCGGACGGGCCAGCTTCTCCTCCGGTGATACCGGGAAGCAGCTGTCGAAGCCGCGATATAAACCGTTATTATTCCCCCGAAAAGCCCGCTCCTCGTCCGGGTCGCCAACGGAGGGGGGGAAGAAAAAAAAAAGAAAGAACAACCCTCGACGGGGCGCCGAGGTATTAACGTAAACAAAAGGTCAGAGGTCAAAGGACGGAAACGGGCGGAGACGTTCAGCTCCGGAGCGAGAAATGCAAAACGACGCTCGCTTTACGAAAGAAGCATGATGTAGCAGATCGCGCTGAACATGCACACACACACACACACACACCACCCACAGATGTACAGTACATCGCAAAAACACATGCATTCTAATGTGATGCAACTCCCACATATGAGTCGAATTTAGCATGTGGGAAGGAGAACTGGATGATATAATTGGCACCAGATGTAACAGCCTGTCGAGCAGCAAGTTCTGGTTTCTAAATAAACAGGCTTTTATGAGTCACCGCTTAGTCGTGGCGACGGAGCTCCAGTTTCCTCCATCCAAACGCAAATAAATAATCAAGGGCACCCCCGCCGCTCTTCCACTGTTGCCGTTCGCTTGTTGGCAGGCCGTCGCCGAGGGTCGTATGGTTCACATTAGCTCAGAACCGAAGAGTGAAAGGTTCATCCTCTCACTCTTTTTTTTTTTTTTTTCTGTTATGCGGACCGGCGTTCTGCGTTCTGTTTTTCCCTCACAGGGTCTCTGAAGCGGAATAAAAATCCCTTTTATTGTACAGCTGCGAGCGCAAAATGCAGGGGGAAAAAAAAAAAGATAATTAAAAAAAAAAAAAGAAAGTTGCGCGCGCGTAGATGCGGATCTGCTCAGTCTGGACTTTGTTGGTGCTGGATGAAGACGGACGGACCTGACAGATCCGCGTAAATAAACCACAGGAGGCCAAACTCCGAACCCTGGGGGATCTCAAACAGAACCAGGAAGTTAGCCACGCCCCCCACAGACAGCCCAACAAAAGGCCTTTACGGTTTATCGAAAGAGGCCCATTTCTGTCGGAGCCCATTTCTTCGCCGCTAACACCACCGGTGGCCAATTTATTATAACATTGGTGCCGTTAAGCAAACGCCGTCCTTCTCCTCTTCGCCCGGCCCCCGTCCACCCGTGCAATTATCCTCTCATCGCGCCGAGCTTGGCGTCAAACCTTCAGGCCTCGCCCGTGTACGTTGCCCCCCCCCCAGCATTTACCGGCGAGCGGGATTTCAATAACTGACGTGCAAATTATAGATGCTGTGAAGAACACAGACAGGTTAATGGTCTCCGCACAAGACAAGAAAGCCTGTGACTGATCACATGACTGTGGCGGCGCAGAAAGACGGAATGGCGACACGTACAATAGAATGACGGGAACAAAGTGCATAAAAGTACCCGAGAGACACGGCCTTTTATCTCGCGCATGCTGATTGAATAAGTTCGCAAGTATTCAAGAGCGCGGCTCAGGCTTTTTTTTTTTTTTTTTTTTAATTTAACGCATTAAAGTGGAAATAACTGAAATTCCTCATTTGCAGATGGGAGGAATATTAAAAAAAATGGCTTTGTGAAGATCTAAAGGTGTAATTTCATAGCGTGATGTCACACACCTATGTGCCTTGATCTCCAAAGAGGTCTTTGTTTACGAACCGGTCCAGCCGAGGATTTGCGCGTGGTCTCGTGAATCTCCGCCTCCTCCTTGGCCCCTCCCTCCTCATACATGGCGCCAGCCACCCGGCGTCGGTTTTTTGAGCAAAATGGCGGTGAGTGGAATAAAACGTTCGCCTGAAGACGACCAGGATCCAAACGTCACTTAGCGAGTACTGGACACGTTAGACAACGCTAAAATAACGATGTCGTGTTCGCACTTTGCAGACGAGGTGACACGACGGCGACCCAAATGGTGAAAACATTCGCTTGTCGGCCCTTTAAAATCCTCTTAAAGTCATGTGGTGCATTCGGGCGACGTTCTTCTGGCCGGCCACAGTCGCCCCCCCCCCACTCGCGGTTCCGAACTCCCTGAGAGTCCCCGAACTTTCCGGCGAACGCCAGCTAAGGTCTGAACTTTGCCATCAGAGAAGAGCAGACAGACAAAATGACATCGGTTTCCAAAACGTGTCTGCGGCGGTAATGACAGCCGAGTCTGCTTTCTATGCATTGGGCCGCGATCGAGGACTCGGCGGCGGCGCTCTCTATGCATGGGTAACAGCCAGGAGGCAGCCTTTCAACGGGTTTTGATGCAGAGCGCTCAAAGGGGAGAAAATTGGCCCGGAACGAAGGGCGAGCGAGGGGGAAAGCCGAGGTCGGTGCGACTTCAGGAGCGGGAGATCGAGCGTCAGGAATCGCTTTCATTAGAGGCAATTAAAGCGAGGCTCCTCTTTTTTTTTTCCTCTCTCTCTTTTGCTGATTATTTTGGTTCTTATTAAAGCAATCAGGGACAGATTACAAAAGCGCGCTGCTTTCTGCCTGATCGGGTGATTCGCTCCTGCCTTTTTCATCATAAGTGACCCCCCCCCCCCCACACACACACACACACACACACACATCCACCCACCAGCACCTGATCGATCAAAGCTGATGAACGGCGAAGAGAAAGAAAACGGACAAAACAATCCCATTCACACAGGCGCGCCGCAGATCATTACACGGATAAAAGAACAAATCACGGCGGGCGGACGGTGTTAAAAAAGGATTTTTAAAAAACGAGGTCGGGATGTCAATATGCTGCCAGTGTTGGCGCTCCGGTTTTCCTTCGTTCTGTTCGCTTCCTTTTTCCACGACTCAAGGCGAGCTTTACAATTGTCCTGCGCGCGGGTCACGCTCGCCAAATACTTTTTGGTTTATTGAAAACCGTTAAAGAATGCGCGTCGGGGCTATAAAGGGGAAATAGTTTCTGAAGTAAAAGGGAGGATGAAAAAGTAAGAGGGAAAAAAAAAAACAGTTACATTTATATTTCACAGGTCGGTCTGACAGGGTCGTTGCTCAAGGATGGCTCCAGGATGAAATCAGGATTACAACAACAACAATAAAAAAAAAATCAATTTAAATGAGGCAAATGATGATTGTTAAGGGACTTTCCGGTTCGATGCACGTCAGCGTCAACATTGTTCAATTCGGTTCCAGTCAGGGTTGACCCCCGCGTGGGGGTCTTCACGGAAAGCCAGAGCCTGACCTCCAAACACGCGACAGCGGCCGCGAAGGCCCCCCGCTTAACAGGGGCAAACCTTGAGGAGGACCAGGCCCGTATGGTTCTGGGCTCCTGTGTTCCCGTCCTCCTCACAGCTGGGACTGAAGAGCCTCATCCAGCCTTGGCTCCAACCCAACCCTCCCTCGCTCTCCCTCCTGTGTTGCTCAGCTATTTTAAGCCCATTTCCCTCCATATTTGATCCGTAATCCCTCTGAATAAACCCAATCCGCCTTCTCCAAATACATCCCCTGCTCCCGCTAATTGTCGAAATGATATTTTTTTACACATCCACGAGGTTCGGGTAGACAAACACCTTCACTTTGAAATGTTTCAACGGGCATTTTCAGGGTGTGTTTTACCCGGAAGCCCTGCAAACATGTGTTTTTTCTTTTCTTTTCTTTTTTTTCCCCTAACATCCCTCACACTCCATTAAGAACGTGGCTGCCGAGTGTGAGACAGATCGGAGCGGGAGCAGCAGATGGAGCGGGGAGCAGCGGAGCGAGGCGCAGGAACACAGCCTTTGTTCTGGCTGCTGTCTCTCTGCCGGCGGTTCTGTTGTTTGTCTGCACGTCTCACACGTTCTGTCTGTCCGCCGGCCCGTTCGGACGGCGTTCCGAGCCTCGGCAACGTGCTGTCGTTTTTTTTGTCCCCCCCCCCCCCTCTGCTCAAACTTTGCTCTCACACTCTCCGCCCCCCCCCCCCACCGATCCTCACGTCACCTTTCTCTAGGTCTACGACCTCTGGTGAGGTCGGCCGTCCACCCTCTTTCCTCTGATTAACCACAGCCCAGATGTGATGGCGTGTACCATTGTGCGGCGAGGAGGCGGTGGCAGTACATACCAACACACACACACACACACACACACACACACCGGTACAATTGGCACGCTTTACGACAAACGGGCAATTTGCGAACGGCGCGAGCGCGAACGACCTCGATCGTTCAGGCCCTAAAAGGTCGCTTTTGCATGAAATCTGCACAATAGCGCGCCGCGCTGTCGACTGTGAGTGTCTGAGTTAGCCTCCAACCATCATCCCGCTCTCCTCACAGTGGGAACGCCGCATCCTGCAGCGAACAAAGGGCTGTACGGAAACTCTGCGCGCGTGTGTTTGTGGCTCAGCATAACCTTATATCCTCGGGGTGAGGGCTGCCGCCGCGCCTTTATTCCCGTCCCTCGCCGCGTGCGCGCGGACACGTGCGCGCGGACACGTACGCGCGGACACGTGCGCGCGCTGACACCGGCGTGGTATTAACATAGATGACAATCTGGCGCGAAGGTGCTGATCAAAGATAAATTTCCCTCCCTGGCTCACATCCCCTTAATTACGCCATCTGTGTAGGAACGTAGAGTCCCGTGTGTGTGTGTGTGTGTGTGTGTGTGTGAGCAGAGGGGGGGCGTGGAGGTGGGGGGGGTGATCAGTCAAACGCGCCCGCTCTCCAGCGACGACAGTAACCCACCAGAGAATGATCACCTCTGACCCTCGGATAAGTTACGGGCACACGGCTATGGAAGACACAGAACCCCAAAAAGGTTTCAAAAAAAGATCTCTCACTCTCTCTCTCTCTCTCACACACACACACACGCTTGTCTCACGTTTATCATTAGCGGTAGCAGGAATGTGGTGACGACAGCTGCCTGCTTGTTTGCGCTGAT
Organism: Lagocephalus sceleratus; assembly: GCA_911728415.1. Classification (NCBI taxonomy): domain Eukaryota; kingdom Metazoa; phylum Chordata; class Actinopteri; order Tetraodontiformes; family Tetraodontidae; genus Lagocephalus; species Lagocephalus sceleratus. The sequence goes on along the minus strand of CAJVRN010000087.1, from coordinate 3,903,153 downwards.
TCGCATTTGCGGCGAGGCTAACTCTATCACTAACGGTATTATCGCCTGCAGGAGCCGCACCCCCGAAGGTTGCTCGACGCGTCTACATCGGGCGGACGCGGCAAAAGAAGGAAGACAAGAAAACAAAAAAAAAACGAGCCGGGGAGGACGCCACAACGTTGTCGCCTCGAAACCCAAGAGCCAAACTGCGGAACTCCGTCCTCACCTCCGCATTCGCGGCGGGAACGGGGAGAGAGAGAGAGAGAGACATCGGCGCCCAGATGTGCGGGCTGTGCTTTAAGAGAGGGAACCACTGAGACAGAGGGGGGAACGCACCATTAATCTCCCTCTTGTAGGAAGCTGGGATACTTTAAGCACCCCCCCGCCCTCCCCCCAGCCCCAAACGTTCCTTTTCCATTCTATCCGCATCACCTCCGCTCTCCCATCATTCCGTCAATGCTCCCATCTGCCGAGCCGTAAACCAGACTTTAATTTCTTTCTCTACGTTGGAAATAAAACCCCAAGCCTCAAATCATGCATATCATTCCATCCATCCATCCCATTTCACCATAGAACCCCCCCCCCCCCAACCAGTTCCCCCACCAGTGCACGAATCACTCACAGCTGCATAGCCGTTTCATGGGGGGCCGCGTTGATCACACCATTACGATTATTGACTACATTAACTAAAGATGGGGGGGGGGGCTCTATGATCAATGGACCCTTTGAGGGAGAGAAGGAGATGAAAAGCGGAGGCTCGTGGCGCAGCACGCCCCTCCTCTGAGAGCGGAGTCTGAAGCGGCGCTCCGAATGTTTAAAGTCGTTAATCCAAACGTGGGAATGCGAATTTTTGATCGCTGAAGGTCGCACAACCCCAAACCCTTTCAGATATCAAAGCTAAACGGGCTCATTTGCCTAAAAAAGAAAAAAAAAGAAAAAAAAAAGAGGACTTTTGAACCAATGTTTACGTCCTTGGAGATTAATTATCGCTGCTTCCATCACCCGATGTCCTTGGAGATGATACGGGACGACCGAATCTGTGTCGTTGCCTCTTTACGCGCTACCCAGGCGACATGGGCCCTGATTCATGGGAGAAACAAGGTTGTTAAAACTAAACTGGCCATTTAGAGAAAAAAAAAAACATTGGAAATCCTCTTTCATCTCTTGAATCTCTTCATCCCGATAAACGTATCGGGCATTTCCCGCAGCGATCTGGTGAATGAGGTGTTTTCAAACACTCTTTTCTCCCCTTTATCATTGGGACTTTGCGAAGTGTCGCGTTTGTTGGTGCGCTTTCAGGTCTACTCCGGATTAGCGGCGGTCCCCCCGGAGCTTTCCCAGATGGCCCGCGGAACTCCTACCTGTCTCTGGAGCGGCCTCGCTGCCAGACCGGCGCTAACTCGCTGGCCCTGGCACATCGCTCGCTCCCAGGATGACAGAAGAGCAACTTTTGGAGGTCATCTCATTGTTCTTGAACCAGCTGTACTTTAACCAGGCCGGGCCTCCACATTTACCTCAGAGATGAAGACTGAGGGTTTTTAATTCTACAACGGTCGTGGAGTTTCTGCAGGCAGGTACTGCAAAGACCCGTCGTAGAGGTATTAAACCTGCAATTAGATATTTTCCCGCAAAGAGAAAAATTAAACCCAAGGTGACATTTAGCATTCAATTTGCATTCACATTTGGAAATGATGGCTGTAGATTGTCTTTTTTTTTTTTTTCTTTCTTAAAAACCAGATCTCCCAATGCGGTGTCAGGAGAAAATGGGTTCAAGATGACGACTGGGAGCAGAATTAAATGACACGGAAATTACGGCGAGCGTAAATGACACTGCCGGGGTGAAGGGCGGGAGAAATTGGACAGCGCTGATTCTGGGGCAAGTTGATAAAAATCCAACGAGGACAAAAGAGGAGCATCTACTCTGTGACGGGCATCTATCTGTGATTGCTCGTCATCCCTCATACGCACGCACGTCCTGGAACTCTTATCTTTATGAGAAAAACATCCTCGTTTTCCAGGTGAAATGCACATTCTGACCCTCAATGTATGTGCAAGAGCATACACACGCCCACATATACACACACACCTTTTTTTTTTTTTTTTGTTACTTTGTTACTAGAATTTTCGAAAGACATGCGTCACGCGTTCCAGTGTGTGGTTGCGCACTGGTCTTGGTGGTGGCACTGGGTGGATGTGAGGATGTTGCAGGATGTTTCAGCGATCAAAGACATTCCCGCATGATGCCATCTCTAGAAACCTGACTGCCATATCCTCCAGCTGGAGTAGGAGTCCTATAAAAAAAAAAAAAATGGAGTCTTGATTGCGTGTGCACAGAGAAGATCTCAAAGGCACAACATGCCAATTTTTTTAGAAAAAAAGGGGGGGGGGTTAGATAGGTGCATAGGGAGCAGGGGTCTGGAGACCCTGGGAAGTAAATAAATAAATAAATGAGTGTGAGAGTCACAGATGGGTCCAGATCAAGAAGGAAACCACGAGAGCATCCTCAAAAGGAATACCCCGAGGGGAGCAGAGAGAGGGTGCGAGAGGGCTGAATAATCCTTTCCCCCACGAGAGCTCCTCTGGAACTCCCGATCACGGACAAAGAGAACGACTGGTAGGCGCACAATCAGCTGTCGGCCGGACGGAGAGAGAGGGGGAGAGAGAAGGAGAGGGAGAGAGAGCGCGACGGGGCCTCTGCGCCGTGTTGGATTTGGGTAACACGTTAGGCCCCCACTGCTGGAGACAGTTGAGCTTGACCTCCGACCTCACGCGGCTACTGTGCAGACGTTCATCCCCGAGGCAGCGTTAACATCCCGGGAGCGATCCTGGTCTGGGACTGCTATAGCATTTTATTTTGAAATGTTAAAGTTTTGGACTTTGGACCTCCCGAGGTTTACCTACGGATCTCTTCACAAAGCTTTTTATTCACTTTCAGCTTCCTTTTGGCTCCTTGTTAAGAAGAGTGTGAATCCCACCTGAATTAAATATGAGGGTAGAGTAATGAAAAAAAGTTGGATGTGATACACATCACCGAACATTCATTTGAAAAGTTGCAGTACAGTCCAATTCTGATCAACTCATTGGCTGCTTTTTTGTTTTTTTTTCCCTTTTTTTTAACGCTAGACTCTTCACCTCGTCCTGAGGCAGCGTTTCCCCCGGTGAGTTTCCTTAATTGCTCTGGCCCATCCCTCAGCAGCTATAAATGTATTTCACCGGCTCTGGTCTTATTCATATGCGCGGCGCAGACATCGTTTTGATTTGATATTCTGTCTTATGTGCGAGGGGCTGGGACAGCTCCTGCATGACTGCATCAAAAATCAATTATCTCGCCGGGCCCCCCTGTGATCACTTGGAGAGGAACAGCGTGACTTTTAACCCTAAAGACAATGCTGTTTTCCGCTTTGAAGGACAACCCCTGATATGAGGACGGGAGTGGGGGAGGGAGGGAGGGGGGGTTTGCCGCTCCAAAAACATTCCGTCGTTCAAACCCGCGACCTTGCCTGAGCGGGCGGGTGCGAAAGTCGCCACAGCTCGTGAAATACGCAGGTGGGAAGGGCGGCTTTCCAAAATAAATCCACCTTCCGACTCCGTCCTTTTGGCATGTCACCATTAGAGGAGGAGAGCACCTGTGTTAAGCATCCATGAACATATTTGGCCATTTATTTGCAACAACCTCTTGTTATGGATCCATTATGGAAGGCACCCAACGCGCCAGGGTGTAATGACACAGGCACCGCTCGTTGTAAAACACTGGCATATGGCTAAACTACACAACATTAAACATTTTGGAGACGGTGCCTCCCTGGTGCCTAAATAACACAGCGATTTGGCAAATAAACCATTACACAGTGGGAACGACTTGTGCGCTTTTCTGCCAAGCTGAGCTTCTTCACGGTGGTTTAGACAAACTAAAGAGCTCGCGAAGATGAAACAATTAGCATCGGATGCGAACGCGGGACCTGCGCACATGAGCAAAGCTACCGAAACACCAGGACGCCAGCGCGATAATGGCAAAACGCCGCTTGTCATCACACCAGCAAGGCACAAACTCCTGGGAAGACGGGGCTGCCGCAGCCCCTCTTTGTGTTCAGGCTTCCTCTTTCCACTTATTATTTCCCATTTGCATGTCTGTACACACCTTATACAAATGTGTTGTATAAGAAAGTGTGTACCTCCTCCCTTTCTTTATGGTCATTTTGGTGCATCAACCCCGCCCACTTCAAATGTCTGATCAATCACAAGACAGGATCGGATCGGATGGGAGCACATGGAGTGTTGGCCTCTCATTCCTATGGCTATCTTTATGGTCGTTTTTCTGCATCAACCCCGCCCACTTTGAAAGTCTGACCAATCACAAGTTAGGGTAGGATGGGGTGGGATAGGGTTGGAGTAGGTGGAGCACAGACTGCTCATTCCTGATAGCTAAGGGGAATGTTCCTTCCTAGGGGATCACCTTTGAAAGCAGTTCTAGGAACTCCGTGGCTGCAAAAGCGCTGGGGCTCACTCGCACGTACGACCCTTTAACGCCTGCTCGCGTCAGCAGACCGAACTGGAACGCGAGTTTTTAACCGTCACCCGTCACCGCTGCCACACACCGGCCTATAAGCGGCCCCCACGGTCCGCATCTGCATGTGCGCCCCCCCCACCCCCACCCACCCGCAGTCGCAGCCGTGATTCCGTATGATTGATGCGAGTGCTTTTGCCGGGCAGCGGAGGTCGCGCAGCTTTGGGATTATTTTAGCCCCTACCTACCCCCCCCCCACCTCTTTCCCCCGCCCCTCTTCCTCGCTCTCTCCCCACCTGGAGTGTCGTGAACCCCTCTCCACACTCCACCACCTAATTATATCCTGGACGTGTAAATGTATTCATATTCATGAAGGCACAGATGCTAAATTAACTGTGGCAGGGACACGTTGCACTGTGCCGACTGCACAATCTGCTTCCTCCGCTTACGGGGAGGGGGAGGGAGGGAAGGGGGGGGGGGTGTTTTACCTGGAGGAGGGAGAGTTAAACAAAGAAGGGAAAAAGGAGAGGAAGAGAAGAAATAGACTCAAACAAAGCGACCGGGAGAGGCCGAGGGGAGAGAGGGTTACCAAGGTTACCCGACGCACGCCGCCAACCCCAACCCGTCAAAGTTCGCCTTGGCCGTGCCTGGCGACGCCCGGGCCTCGGTTCACGTGGACGCACGCGGCGGTGACTGACAAACCGAACAAAAGCCAGAGCGCCCGGAATGCGGGAGCTGGTGGCGGCAGGACGGCACGTGGGGAACTCGGGGGCAGATGGAGGGAGGTGCAGTGGTGCGCGGCGAACAGATGGCAGCTCCCGACTCCATATATGAAATTAATAACGTCTCTCAAATAGAATTCAGAAACAGGAATACATTACCTGAATTTTAATAACTAATTTCCTCCCGCTTTCGACGGCGGCGGCGGCACTGAGCATTTGGACGCGCGAGGAATAAACAAACGCGGCGGTTTATTTTCTTAACATAATTATCGGAGGAGAAGACGATCGAGGGGGAAAAGCGGGTGGCCGAAGCTCGGGCTCAGCCGAGGCCTTCTGCGGGCCGCTCTCCATCTAAATGCTAAATAAATCTTTTGAAAGTTTGCCGAACCGAAGGCGAATTTGTCGGAGAAGCTGGCCGAGGCCCAGACAACGAGTCAAAGACGCTTCAGGGTTACGCTGCACAAAAAAACAAAACAAAACAAAACACAAACAGTGATTTGGGGGGTGTAAAACAAGCAGCGACCCTTGTTTGCATAAGCCCAAAACCTCCTGAGATGAATGTAAATCCACTTCTCTGCAGACCTTTTGAATTCCTCTAATACGCTCGTGAAAACAGGGTAATGGAAAGCCAACTCGTGAGGTGAAGGCTCATTGTTGCCCCGTCATATTTTCTGACTGGGACTACTTTGTGTTACTTTCTATTACCCAGGACTCTGCCTGAGCGTTTGAACGCCAACAAAGACTCAAACCAATGGCAACTTTTACAAAAAACAAAAAGAAAACTGCAGGAATGATGGAAAAAAATGGCCATGAACCTCACATCGACTGTCTCATTCACTGTCTTTTAGAAATTGATTTCTGTGTGTGTGTATGTGTGTGTGTGTATATGTGTGTGTGTGTGTGTGTGTGTGGGCTTTAATAATGGAGGTAATTCACTGCCGCTTGGATTCGCTCCTGCTCAAACCAGAAACATGCATATTTACCAGCAGCGGGATGAAGTGCAGCACGCACTCCTGACACTGATTATTCACGACAGAACTGATTTGGTTACATACCCGGTCATATTTTCCACCCACGTTATTGCCAAGCCGACGACTGTGACGAAATGAAAGCGTCAGAATTACCCGTATTGTACCGTAACTCTGCAGAACCAACTGCCGGTGCAACTGAAACGGCTTAAAAGCTACATTAGGTGGATTATTTCCAGTCACAACCCAATCACGCTCCCAAAGCTTTATATTTACATTGTAAGGATGGAGTTTGGGTAACTCCAACTGAGGTTTCCTCCCCGTCTTTTAACTCAAAATTACAGGATTAGATCAGAAAAATACTATTTTTTGCAATAATCACTTCCAGACATTTCCACTCATAGATCAACAAACATCAGATTCAACTTTTGAGGACATGCAAGCAAGAATGAATCACATTGTTGTGACGATTGTTCATCAACAAATATACTCAAGGCAGGTTCAAAGTATTACAAGGCGTGCTACTGAAGCTCTGAACTGTTAAATGTGTTCAAAATTACCTTTGGTGTAGGTGAACAAGCCTTCTGAAACCAGGTCCTTCTTGGATGTGCCAGTGTTTGAGAGAACTCACTTCCTGTCCCAGTCACATGACTGTCACCTGATCACAGCAGGACGTGAAGCAAAGGCCGCTCGGGGACTTCATGAGTTAAGGTCACACATAAACCTAGTTAATGTGGAGTTTAGGTTATTCGGAGTTCACGTTCCTCGGTCGATGAAACCCTGCACTTCACATTTTTAATGGTTAAAAGGCTCGTTTCACCTCCTCCCTCAAGACACCAGTTTGAAATGTCTTAATGGTGAACAGTCGTGTTCAAGATACAAGACAGACACGATTAAAATGAGCAATATCTTTAATTAATTCCACCTCATTCTATATTTCATAGGTCTTAGCTCCAAAATCCCTATTGGTAGAGATTAATACGTGCCGCTACAAATGACCCCTGACCCCCTGACCCCTGACCCGAGGCTGAATGGTGAGACCTTTAGGGCCGTTGCCTGATTCAGATGATGAAAATCAACCCCAACGTGTCCGCCTGCCTCGTCCGAGGCCGAGATGCGTTACCCAGCAGAGGGGCCGGCGTTGCCTTGCTCAAACAAACAGCTCGGACGGGAGAAGTGCGAGCTCATCGGTGAAGGGGGGGGGGGCGCGATGTCGCCCCGGATACCGCAGCTGTCGTTTCGCCGGCGACGCCCGGGCGCTCCGTTCTCTAACCGCGGATGCTAAACAGTCACGCCCGCCTGGCGTACGTTAAAGGTCTGGGTCGCGGTTTGGGGGGGGGGTCATTTGAGAGGAGAGGTGTCTCTGTCGAGGCCGCCCCCCCCCCCGACCAACTGCTGGAGCTGATGAATATGCAGCGAAGAGCCGGTGACGGCGGCGGCGAATACCCCCGCAATATGTAGTGGGAGTGGCAGCACGGGGGAACTTGGAAGCGGTTCAGGAGCGCAGTCTGTTCACCTTCATGGGCCGACTGGCAGATGGCCCGGGCAGCGCTCTGCAGCACGGCCTAGCGGAGCGAGAGATCCACGCCGCCGAAGTCCGGGCCCTTCGGGGGGGTCTCGGACAAGGGGAGGGAGGGGGCGGGGCCTCTGGTCTGCATCGCCCCACAGACGTGCACACAGATGCATTCAGGGGCGGGGGACAAAAAAAAAAAAGAAGAAAAGTCGTTGATGACTGTTTGTTTTCCTTCCCGAGCCGATGCCTAATGCGAGATCCATTACGGCGCCGTTATCAACAGCGGCAGGGAAATCGGGGGGAGCTTCAAGGTAACGTCTCAATCCACGGGGGTACGCGCTCCCTCCGCAAACAGAAGGCAGGAGCTGGCGAGGTGTTGCGCGCGCGGAGAGTGTTACTTACTGGTTATTGTGGTGGTCATACTGTGTCCCGTATGGCAGCGTATAAATGAACAGCATGCAAACACCTTCTGTCCAAACATCTGCGACAGGCACATTTTTAGGCCGGTTTCCAAAAAACTGAAAAGGAAAAAAAAAAAAAAAATAGATGGAGGCAAGAGAAGTGAAATCTGTCAAGCTGCTCGGCTCAGCTTTTTTTTTTTTTTTGCTCTCGTTCTGTTGGCTTACGACTTCATTCCTATTTTTTTTTCTCTCCTGTACCTGCCAAGTCGGAGCAACTTTTTATTTATTTAATGCAAAAAAAAAAATTTACAGACTTGAGACTGATTAATAAATCCACATCCTGACTGTCTCGATTTACTGGAAAGGCTAAGAGAGAGAGAGAGAGAGAGAGAGAGAGAGAGAGAAAGAGCCCTTCAAACAAGCACACTCATATTTAATTTCCTGGTTGAGTACCTCTTAAAATACCAGATAAGTTCAGACTAAATTCCACTAATTACACCGTGCTATCAGCTCTAAGGTTATTGTTACACCATTATTTAATTATTCCACCTGCTTATCTTTACGCGCGGCAGCTTCACGTTGAATCATTCGCAGACTTTAACGTAGTTTTGGTCCGGCTCCATTTCGATTCGAGGCGACCCAAACTGAACGCAGACGTTTTATTTTTCCCTGAGTCAAATATAGATTTAATAAACCGCTGGCTTCGGGGACCAAAATTATTACAAGCGTCATAATTATGGGAAGGCTGTAGATGCGCTGCAGTGTCTCGGGGGGGGCAAAAACTGGAACCTCCTCTCGACCGATCTGACTCTAACTTTCAATATTGCTTAATCTCTAAAACATGTCCTTCAACGTTAGCGGTTCGGGTCTTTTTATTTGGTTCTTAAACACACCATAGGATATTCCCTACTTGAATCTGCAGGCGCCACATAATCCCAATCTCTGCGGCACGTACAAGTGTTTTCATTGCGCTATAAAATGTCTGGATTTAAGCGTCCGGGAAATGGCATTTATGACGGAGCGGCCCGCGTGTTCGAGTCCCTGAACGCGTACAGATGTTTGAAACCTCTGGCGAATATGTTTCTCATCCACATGTTCATGAGCGGGCCGCGGCTGCCGTGTACACAAGTACTTGGCACCGTTGCGTAGCTGGCCCGAGAGGCGCCTGCTATAAAAATACACAAGTGGGAAGCCGGGGCCGCGGAGCGCCTTCCCCAGGCATCACGTCATGCATTCCTTCTGGGTTTCTCCCTGCTTTTGTCACCTGAAGATCTGCCCCCCCCCCTCCCCCCCAACACGCACCCCCCCAAAAGCGACCCAAGAGGCGTCCGAGCGTCCGAGCGGCTTTGATGGTCGTAAATCAGGGGCCCGGCCAATAAAAAAGCGAAGACGGGGCCGAAGGGCCGAGCGCTTGCGTGCGCGCGGCGCTCCGACCGGATTGTAAACGAAGCCAGATGGGCTGGGAGAGCGCCACCGAACGGAGCTGGATCCCATCACTAAATGACTGTGTGTTTTCCTCTCGCGCGCAAATCACGCCATCGCCTCGCTCGGCGGCGTAAATCAAAGCCCAAGCTGTGATACGCGCGGGCCCTCGCTCCATCTCATTATTAAAATAAATCCTCTGGCAGCCTCGGAAGTGCCGAGCTCCTTTTCTGATGGGCCTTATTAAAGCAATTGGTACTTTTCATAGCTGCTCTCTTTTTGTTTTTTTTTTTCTTTCTTTTTTTAAAAAAACTCTTCCGAAGGCTGGTCTTGTGATCTGGAGCGAGCGGAGATGAAACAGAACCCCAGGAGTGTTACCTCATAGGGGACCTCTGCACAATCGCAGAGGAGGAGTGAAGAGTTGGGATGTTGGGGGGGGGGGGTTGGTCAGGCAGAGACGTAAGTCATGAGATGTATAATGTGGCCGGACAGATCTACTTTATATGGACAGAAGGAAGGTGCATTTACACGGAACTTTTTTTTTTTTTTTGGCCGTCAAAGCCTCAAAGAGAATTAAAAACACCCTTTAAACGCTTTATCGGGAAGAAAAGTTGGACCGCGGGAGCGATACGTGTTCCCACTGCGCAATGACAGGCCTTCGAGAAAAGACACGTCGCCGTTGGAGAAGAAGGAACGAAGGAATTAGCCGTACCGAAACACAAGGACCCAAACCGGAGGTTGCATAACGTGGTGCTGTTCCATCAATGTGATTTTCAGCAGCCGAGCTACGCGAGCGTGGGTCAAACGTAACATTCCGTCCCGTTGAAATCACCAATGGCAGAAGGAGTTGGGTTGGGGGGGGTTACGGACCAGGAGCGGGGAAAAAGGCCGGGATCCTCCGGAAGTCGTTTCGACGTGTCGAAAAGTCCCTGGCGGGGAGGAAGGCGTCGGTCTCCTCTCTCAGCGCCTCCCTGCCGATTTCGCCGTTTCCTGTTTTCGCCAACGTGAAACAAGGCGACGACTCGGCAGCCCGGGGATCGCCCCCGCCCCCCCCCTCCACCTATGAAGAACGGCGAGGCGGTGATGACAGCTCGGCGTGTTCACCGCTTCTCGATGGTCGGGATTAAACTCTTGAACATCTGGGGGGGGGGCATGGGAGGCGGGGGGCATGGGAGGGAGGGGGGCTGCAGCGACAGACCCGGTCAGCTGTCAGTCAAAGAAAACAGATTCACGACCTGACGCAGTCGCTGCACGCCAACCCGAGCGTCCCGTCTCTCTCTCCGAAGCAAACTGGGCTGATCGATGAGAGCCTGAACTTTTGTCCACTAGAACCGCGAATCAGTGGGGGCAGTCTGGTACCGATGCGGAGACCCGCTAGCGCCGCTATGCAACGTCCGAGTTGCGAAACTGCGGCCTTCACGCTGGTGGTGAGGAGATATATGGCGAGTTATTGGTGGTGGTGGTGGTGGTGGTGGTGGTGGGGGGGGACTGCCTGTTGCCTTGAGTCTGTCCAGACCCTCTACAGTGGGTCACATCATCGCCTACATTGGGCGCGGAGCCCCAGACAGGCCGTACGTCTCCCAGGTTCCATTTGGAGTCAACCCGCGCCCGTCCCGCGCCCGACAACAGTCGGGGCCTGAGCCTCGCGGGAATCCCCCCAACCCCACCCCACACCCCCCCACAGGGCGGTTTATGTGGAAAATATGAAGGCTCGGAGAGGAGAAGGACCTGGAGCTTATCAGTCAGCGAGTTAACGCAAGCCAGACCGCCGCTCGCCGAGTCCAGGCAGCAAATTAGGAGCTGGGAGCTGCCGAAGGGGGCTCGTCACGGGGTCGTGATGGAGCGCAGGCGGGCCGGGCCGGGCCGGGCCGGGCCGGGGCCAGGGCCCGCTTCACAGCTCGCCGCTGACCGCGGTCGGAGCAGGCCTCCGAGAGCCTTGACGCGCACGCCGCGTTTTCATGGCGAGACGTCTATTTTCAAAACCTGAAAGGATCCAGTCTGGGCCCAAGAAAAAAATAAAAATAAGAATACAAAAATTCCACCGCCCACGTCCTCGCTCGGCGGTGGGGACGCCTCACGTACGGCCGCCCTTCTCCCGCCTGTGAAACACCTTGGCTGGGTCGGCGGCTCTGGTTGGTCGCCAGCGTCTTTTTCCACAGACGGGCTCATGCTGAAGAAATTACGGTCGCGGCGATATCCCGTCTTTTTTCCCAGCGACCCTCGTCTAGGTTTGATTTTTCCATCCGCCGCTCCCGTCTTCCTGTAGCGTACGGGAGGGGGGGGGGGTGGACGGACTCTGCTGACAGGCCGGGTTTCAGAGGGACCGCTTCGCTGTCAAACGGCCGTCGTTTGAACCCGTTTGTCTGAAAGTCGAACTGAAATTGAGGATCCTCTCGCACGTAAAAACAGAGAAGGAGAAGCCGTTAAGGCGAAGCGGCTGGAGTAAACACGTGCGGACGTTTAACTCCCTGAAACTGCATCCCGAACGAAGTCCATTTTTCACTTTCTTTTTCATCGCAGACCTAATTATGTGTTGTCAGAACAGTCAAAGCTCTCTCTCTCTCTCACACACACACACACACACACACACACACCCAAGAGAGAACGCCAAACGCTGGGAAGGAAGAGAGCGAGCCGAGCCCTTTTTCTGGTCTCAGCAGCCCAGTTTAACTCTTCCCCACCAACCACGCGCGTAGCTTTTGGACCTTTGAGCTCTTCTCTCCCTCCACTTCCCATGTTTGTTCCTGTGACGGGACTTTGTTCTTCCGTTCCTTTCATTTACATACGGTGTCAAGGAAGATGAATGGATCTGGTTTTGTTTTTTTTTCTCGTCTCCCGTGACGCGTCCTTTGTTTGGGCGCCGCGCACCAATGCCGCGGGCGAGCCTCTGTTTATGGAGCGGTCTCCCGGCCGGCCCCGTCCCCCCCCCCCCGTCCCCCCTGCGCCGTCCTCTGTCTCCGCTCCTTATCAACAGCACTTTGTCGTCCCTGCCTCCCTGTCGGGCCCGGCGTATCTGCGCCGCCGCTCCCCGCCTGATATGCAGCAGCCGCCCCGGCTACACCTGCACTCTGTCACCGCGGCTGACGAATGGAACACGCTCGCGTTCCAGGCGGAGCGTGAAGCGCCCGCGCAGCTGCTGCCGAAATGGGTTTCGGGGGGGGGTCGGGGACGTTTTCAGACCCTTTCGCTCATGTCTCGTTTTGTTTTTTGCCGCCAGCCTGATGCTTCTGTTAGCTGAATCGCAGCGGCCGGACTGGTGGAGGTAGACTGAGAAGTTTCGCCTCTCATCCAAGAGGATTCATCGGTTCTAACCGACTGTCGGGAGTTCCGGTTCTCCAGGAGTCGGAATCAGTCTGATGGAGAAGCGCAGCGGTCCGGGTCCATCTGTGGGAGAACCTGGACCTGGGCCGTCTGAGTTTCAGAAGGCAGTTCCTCTGCCCTCGTGGTTTCAGACTCTGAAAGTCTCCAGAGCTCAGAGACGGGACGGAGTGTCCCCAGGAGATCAGCGGCCTCCAGCATCCCGACCCAGTCCGAGATCCTCCGCGCAGATGGGCGAAAGCTCCAGAGGGTCAAAGGTCACTGAGCTGCGTCCGGACAGACGCTTTTCCTTGGTAACAGAAGCCCCAACGCTCACCTGGAGATTACGAAAACACACACAAGGAACCAACCTCCAAGGGAACCAACCTCGGGATGGAGGTTCTCCGAGGACAGAAGTGAGAAAAGAGAGGGGGGGGGTACAGACAAAGTTGTGTATGTAAAAAAAGGAGGCTGTAATCGCTGATCAAGGATCTCTAGAGGCTTCTGTCAAAGCAGCATTTTGTGAAAACTGGTTTCTCCTTTGTGGTTCTGGGGTTTTGAGCATTGACAAGAACGAATACAAAGAAAAGGTTCAGGGAATCAATGAGCAGGAAGTAAAGCAGGCAGACAATAAACAGGACCGTGAGGGCAGCAACTACAAGACAGAAGGAAAAGTGCAAAACATATTTTAGAAAGAAACATCCAGGATCTGCCAGAAGTTCCACACCATAACTCAAAGGCAAGCACGGGGAGCGTGAAGAAGGGCCGGAGCGCTTGTTGAGGCTGCTGCTCCTCTTTCCTGGGAGAGTGTCTGTTTGACAACTTGTGCTGTTAAAACCCGTGCGCGCTCCCTCACGCCCTGCGGACCCCGCCCCCGCTCCCTCCCGGGTCGCTCCTGCTCGGCAGCTCGATAAAAGATCTCCGCCGTAAGCCCTCCAAATCCACCCCACTTCACTCCACTTCGGCCCAACTGGCCGCGATCGTTCTGGCGTTTCCTCCTACTGTACTCAGCGCTCAGCGCTCCTGTATGTGTTGTGTATCCCTTCTCTTCCTTCACCCCCCCCCTTTTTTTCCACTTTACCTTTCACTTTTGGACTTCTGGTCTCCATCACGAGTGTATTGACTCCCACCAGGCGGGTGGGGGGTGGTCTGCTCCGGGCTGATAACCCGTCTTTTGCGCAAATAAAAGGTTAAAAAGGAAGATTTTTTTTTTTAACTACATTTGTTTGTTCGGAGACGAAAACTTTTCTAAGCTTTGGAGGAAACGGCAATTCTGCTCTTAAATTAGAGCAGCTCCGAGCAAGGACACGCTGTTTTGCTTAAATATCCTTGGGCTGGAATTGGATTTTTACCAGCTCTGATGAGTTCTGTGTTATAGCTCTAAGGAAAAATCAGAAAAAAAAAAAAAGAAATGCAAATTCCTCAGTACAGAGGGACTTGCCGTCTCTTCCCCACAGTCATGTATGGAAGACTTGTGACAGCTCGGGATGGCTCGGGCGGCACTGACAGTTCAGGTTGGGTGCGATCGCGGCGGGTGGAAGTATCGGAGCTCCGCACGCAGACCCAAAGCGCGCGCGGGAAAAACAAAAAAAAGAAAGAAAGAAACGGGGAGAAAGGTCGCGACCTTTTAAAAGGCAGGCTGCGGTTGGAGTCTGCACAAACAGTAGCAGCAGCGGCAGTCAAACATGCTTTTTTTCCCCCCACTTTAAAATCAATCCTGACTCTCGCGTGCTTTCTCCATCAACCTTGAGTCCAACTGTTGGAGGAGGGAAAAAAAAAAAGAAAGAAAGAAAGAAAAAATAAGACTACCAGATGTAACGCTGCCGACAGCTCCGAGGAGAAGATGGTGGAACGTGGCGTTAATGCTAAAACAGTGCTGCTCTTATCACAAATACATGCATTTATTTTCCATTAATGCACTCACTACACCGCTGTGTGTGTGTGTGTGTGTGTACGTGTGTGTGTGTGTTCGTGTACTTGCTACCTACTGACAGAATCTGAATTCTACTATCAGGACATCTACTATGGGGACATTTTGGCTGGTCCACACAACTGTTGGGAGTGTTTGAGGGTCAAGTCCTGGTCGGGGGGGTTAGAACTGGGTTTAAGGCAAGGTCAGGGTCAGGGTTAGAGGGTGAGTGGGGATGGTTAGGGTTGGGGGGAGGGGCTGGGTAGTACATCATGTCTACGAAAGTCCTCACAAACCAGAAGAACAAGGATGTGTGTGTGTGTGTGTTCTTGTCCTTGCTACACACTGAGTAACAGAATCTGCATTCTACTATCAAACTGAGGACATTTTTGTGAAGAAGATTTTTGCCTCATGACTTCAAAGGCCTGGTTTTACTGTTGGGGTTAGAACTGGGTTTAGGTCAGGTTTAGGGTCAGGGGGTTAGTTGGGATGGTTGGGGTGAGAGTGAGCGCTGAGTAGTACATTATGTCTATGAAGGTCCTCACAAAGTCAAAAGAACAAGGATGAGTGTGTGTGTGTATGTCTGCGCCTGCCCACACACACACACACACCCGCCTCGTGTGTGTTTAGGCAAGCGAGTGGCCTCCATGGCAGCTTCTGCACCAGCTGTGTGGGCCATGTGGAGGAGGATGTTTGGAGGGGTCAGGAGCCGGCAGCTGGCGGGGAAGGAGGGAGTCCGGCGGCGTGTGTGAAGGTTCCGCCACTCGGAGCTGCCTTAACGCGCTGCTCGGGATCGGCCGGGGTGTGGGGGGGGGGCTTTGGCAAAGGAGGCAAAGGAACAAAGAACAAAGGAGGCAGGCGTGCATCTATTAAATTGGATAAGCACATTAGCACATCAGCAACAATGAAAATGCCGCCGATGCCCCCCCTCGCCCGCATCGCCGGGGGGGGGGGCGCTCTCCGCCGAGGGCAGCTCCCCGGAGTCGGCGTTTTGCGTAGCGCCGATGTCGTGTGGCTGAGGAGTCATTAACACCTCCGGCAGGCATCTGGTTTTCATCCGACGTCGCTGATGGGTTTGACCTCTGGAGCGGAAGGGGGTGGGGGGGGGGGGGGGGGGTCGCACACGCCGCAACAAGCCCTCGACTCCACCGCCGCGTCGCTGACTCGTCTGCCGAGGGGTTATATTCCATTTTATCGGGATGCGGAAAAAAAACAAAAACATCATCAATCTCCGTTTCCTCGGCCAATCGGATCAAAGCGCCTTCAGTCACGACCGTCAGCCGCTCGCCGAGGCGGTACCAGTCCCGCCCCCCTCCCCCCGCACCCGACGGAGGGTCCGCGGCAGGTTGGGAAACGTGCTGCAACATCTGCGAAGCCACTCGCTCTCCAGCTAAAGCAAACAGGGGGAAACATATTGGGAAGGGATTAAGGGCCGATTGGACACAGGCTGGATTGTTGAGCCCTCAGCGTCAGTCGGGACCTGCTGACCGCCGCTCGGCCCTCGCGGGGGCCCCCCCCCGCTGCTCGGCCCTCGCGGGGCCCCCCCGCCGCCGGTTGTGAGGTTATCCTTTTTGAGGGTGCGGAGGGTGCACCCATTGCCGTTGCAGTTGTTTCAACGGGGGACGGCGAAAGCAAGCTGGATTCCTCTTTCCCGGTGGTGGTGGGGGGGGCGGAAGTGGCGAGCGTTCCCACGCGGAGGCAAACATAGACCGGCGCGGCGGTTCCCACCGTCCCTCTCGGCGGCAGCGGTTGGCGGCGCTCCTTCCACAAAAGTCCCAGCCAGATGTCCCCGAGCCTGGGAGGCAGGTGGGCGGAGCACCCCACCCCCGCCCCCACCCCCACCCCCCCCCCTTCTGCCCCACCACGGCGGTTCTGGCAGCTCTTCAAACCTGCTGGGTATAACCTTTAATTCGCATGCTTTCGCCGCCGCGGCGGGCCGAGAGGCCGCCATCTGCCGCGGAGAGGGAGAGCGGGAGACGGGGCGTGCGCGTACACGTCAGGCTGAGCGGCGGGGGTTGGTGCGCCACCGGTGGCCCCCGGGGCCCGGTGTGTGCACGTGTGTGTGTGTGTGTGTGTGTGTGTGTGGGGGGGGGTCACAGGCGGAGCTGGCGGAGCGAGGTAAACTTTGAAGCGGTAAATGTTATGTCGGCATCAAAACACCATATATTCCCAACAATGACATTAAACTAGAGGAAACTCCCTGGAGTGTGGCGGTGCTTCCAAAATCTGATTTATTTTACAGCTAAAATTGGATTTTTTTTTAATTTTTTTTATTTTAACCTTCTGTTTGGGTGGAAATAAATAAATCTGACTTAATTGGGGCTGTAAAAATGCTTTCTTTTTTCACAAATTCTACCTCCAACACCTACAATTAGGATGATTGCCCTTTTACACCTAATAGAAAAAGAAAGCAAAAAAAAACCACATTTAACAGAACCAGCAACCAATCGGGTCGTACCGTGTCTCAGACGTCATTAACGGGCGACCCGGGTCAGGTAAAGTGCTAACATTCGTTCCGGGTGTCATTTCTAAAATTGGGGGCGGTAAACGTAATATTTCAAACTTTAAGGCTTCTTTAAGGACTTTAAGGAGACACTCGGGGAGAGACAACCCGACAGGCCCAAACACAACAGAGTCGTCCTCTTTAGCGAATGTGTCGTCGCGTCCTCCCGCAGTAATAATTAAAACTCCCCGATTGCGTCAAACCCGGGGCGCCCCGCGGAGCGGGCGCGTCTCTCCGCGCAGATGTTCGCCAGATGCGGGGATTTCAACTGCAGACTGGAGGCTCAGATGACTTCACAGTATCCCTTTCATCCGTCAGCTGCAGCAGAACCTTTATTGCCTCTCTCGCCGAGCGAGGGCCCGCGCCGTGTGATTCCGAACAGATGCCATTAATAATCCCCGACAGAATGAAACGCGACGGAGTCGACGAAAACGGCAACACTTGCCCCCCCCGGAGGTGAGCGGGGGGGGGGGGCCGCCCGGCTGTAAACAGGAGGAGAAAATCATATTAGAATGTCGGGAATTATTGCCAGACTGAATTAACTGATAAGATCGCGGGAGAAGTGGGAAAACAAATTGAAAGTGTCTTATCTCCCGATGTGCTGCGAGTTATAAAGAAGTGTCGGCGCAGCCTCATGTAATTTTTATGTCTCTAAATTCCAACGGGTGGAGAAGGTTTGAGAGCACAATGGGAGTCTTCCCAGTTAGAGGACTGGCTTTAGAAGTCCAATGAGGACGCGCGTGACTTCTTTTGACAGCCAAACTAGTAAAAGCCTTCGTCAGAGCTCTTATCGAGAGACGGCGTTTGCTTGTGTCCACCAGCAGCATTTAGGAGAAACGGTGGAAACTGAGTTAAAAAAAAAAAAAGGATTCAGGACCAGGAGAGAGGAAGATTAAGCAGTGAAGGAGGTCAGAATACTCCTCCATCGCGGGCCTTCAATCCCAGTTGCTCGTTCATCGTTGCCAATAATGTCGTTACGAGTTCTAAATACAAAACATTGACACCACTGAGATGTATCATGCTGCA
The DNA here is from genome assembly GCA_911728415.1 of Lagocephalus sceleratus. NCBI lineage: Eukaryota > Metazoa > Chordata > Actinopteri > Tetraodontiformes > Tetraodontidae > Lagocephalus > Lagocephalus sceleratus. The sequence continues at coordinate 3,884,909 of CAJVRN010000087.1, read as the reverse complement.
GGAGAATCAGCCTCCGCTCTGTCCAAATGCTGATGTTGAGCCGTAACTTCTCGTCTCAATGTTGCGAAAAGTGGTAATATTCCCCATTTACTGGCCATAAAGAGTCTAAATGGACCGGTTATGGTAGGAGAGAGATTCGCAGAATCGAAATGGACCAACTTGAACCCCATCAATCCATAAAATAGTCAGGCAAATTTGAAAAACGTGTCTGAAAGCGAAATTGCGACACTTTCTTTGGACGACAGCGTAGTTTCATCTCCACTCCACCCCCACCCCGGGGCTGGGGGGGTGGGGAGAGCGCTCACGGTGGAGGAAACAACACTGATCTGCTTCACCACTGTCAACCTGCACATTAAAAGCATGAATGATTCAGCGCCATGGATCCATACGATCCGATCACATATTTCTGATTGGCTTGGCCCTGATCGAATCATCTGTGAGTGAGCCTCTGGTCTACATGTCGAGAGAGAGAGAGAGGGGGAGAGAGAGAGAGAGGGGGAGAGAGAGGGGGAGAGAGAGAGAGGGGGGGAGATGAAAACAGGGTGAGTCAGACCTCAGGAATTAAATAAAGACAGAAAGATAGGAAGGAGGAGTCCAACCGAGAGAGAGGGAGAGAGAGATAATGAATAGAAGGAAGAGGCCAGAAATAGAAAAAGAGAAAAGGAAAGGAAATGTGATCGGGGGGGGGGGCTGCTGGTTGGTGGGGGGGGTGCAGATCGTCAGCCACGGCCCCGCTGCGTGGCTCACGGTGGAGGCTCATCACTCAGCTAATTACGATCAGGCGTCTCCCCACGGGCGCGCCATTGCCGGGGACGGGAAGCCTTTGTTGTCGCGCACCACCCGACGGAAGCGACGGGGGCACGGGCACGGGCACGCGCACTCTCCCAACCACCAGTCAAGCAGTAACCCCCCCCCCCACGTTAAACACCTCTCACAGCCCCCCCAACCTCACTCACGCGCACTTTCCAGGGGCATTATGGGAACGCTATCAATTAGGGTTACGCCAACTGAGTCAAGTTATTTGTCTCTATTATAGAATCCAGGCCTGTTTCAGAGGGGGGGGTGAGGGGGTGAAGGCATTTATATTCAGCCTGCAAAGAAAGAGAGATGAAACCCAACCGCATCGCCTCATTATTGGCTCGCTTCTGACATGCAAGCGCTTCGCCGCGTTCTGCTTTTTTTTTTTTATCAAACTGAAACATCCCCAATCAGAGCAACAACAACCTGTTAGCACCAAGCTGCGCAGCACGCGGTCAGCGAGAAAGGCCGGGACCGCCGCTATTTACCAGCGCTGAGAAGGTTTATTTACATTAAAAGTCCAATAAATCCTCCGCTAAACGCAAGGGAGAAGAAAGCCTGCCGGCAAGGTGGCGGCGGATGCTGTGCATAAATGCTTCCCAGCGATTGGAAGTGTCAAAAAACTAAAATAAAATAACCCTCCCTGTGTCAAATGGGAATAAAGCAGGGAGTAAAGCGAGGAGCAGCACGTCCATAGGTGCCTGAATGCATCAGAATGATCATTATCAGTGCTAGAAGACAATTTTACATGTTGTGTTATGTTGTGTTATTCTAAATGTTAATGTACAGACAAGAAACCGAGCCTCCCACCTGGCAATTCCCACTTTTTTTTTTCTTCAAAGAAAAACAAAGCGTCGTTTGACGCTCTAAAGTGAGTGTTGACCGCTGGTTATGAGGAGCGTGTGCTCTGCTGCCAGGTTCCTGTTATTATTCCGGCCCTGCAGCCTCGTTGGCAGACGGAGGGCCTCTCCGCGCGTTCTTCGCCTCCTCTCTCTTGTTTACCGTACAAACACATCTGTCTTTCACGCCTAAGTGGCTCCTCGGAGCTGGGCCGCAGTCAAAGTCACCCCCCCGCGCGTCACAGAATGCCGTCCCCAAAGCTAAACCCAGGTATTATGTGGTTATAGAGTGAGTTTTTTTTTTTTTTTATTAGTATCTTGCTTGAGAACATTTTAATCATCCCTCAAAAGGGTGGTGGGGGGGGGGGTCAGAGATTCTCAACACAAAGCCCCGTCTTTTCAAAACATTACAATAAAAAAAGAGACTCGCTGGCCTTCACGTCCCCCCTATAGCCCTGAGGTTGTTTTTTTTTTAAATCAGAGATGTGCAAGTCCTTTAAAATAGCCCGCAGATGCATTTTGAACCCCGGACTGACATAAACACGGCGGCACAAAGCGGCGTTCCTGTACATTCTCAGACTCGGGGAGAGGGGGGGGTGAGAGGTCAACCAGCCTGGGAGAAGAAAAGGGCTGCTGGAAGATAAAGAATAGATAAAGCAGCAGCGGCAGAGGGCAAGGACGCGTGTGCATGGGCGAGGTTTATTATCCGCATTGTCAATCATGGCCTCGGCTTTGAAAGAGCGCAGCTGAATGGCGCCATTAACATTCGTGACGTGGAGGAGGGGCTCCGGAGGTATAGAACGCTGGTTCCCTGTACCGAGGCAGCAGCGACGATGTCAAGCGACATAAGTTATAAACCCTAAAAGTCTCGCCTTTAGGATCGCCCCCAAGGGGATTGTTGGGACTTTTTGGGGGTCCCCAGCTGTCAGAATGTGTCATTAATCCAGATGAATTCATTCACACGGTCATTTTGATAGAATGTTTAAATTAACAATTAACTCAAAGAAACTGACTCAAATTCCCAGAACCCCCCTCACCAGACCTGATTTATAGGACATGCTACCATTTTTTTTGCTCTGATGAAATTAGACACTGACTGGAGATCAATTTCATCTCTATCGATCTGAATTATAACCCTTCTGTGTTCTGCCTCTCGTTGGAGTCACATAGGACCCCCCCCCCCAAACCCAAATACACCAATCCTGCCCCCAAAGCCTTCTAAAACCCGGGTTCTCAGTCGAGGGAACTCCCCGACGATCCAGCTAAGCAGCCAGTGGACCGCCCCCCCCCTGCGCTAGGCAGTGCCCGCCCCCCCCCCACCAACGTTGGCAGCTCTCCTCCTCCCCTCGGTAGCTACGATGTGGGATTGTTTACGGCTCTTTTTATAGGCCGCTGAATAAGCCCTTATTTTCTCCCAATCTGCCCCTGCTGGGACGGCCAGCCCAGACAGTGGAAAGTGGCCCTGGTAAGGCATAATTACATCTGGCAACGCGCTCAGGGCCTCTCCCTCACACGCGGACGTGCACGTGCACGCAAACACCGCCGCTCGCATTTACACACACGTCCGCGCGCGCGCACGGCCAAGACTCTCTGCAGTTAATAAACAGCAATTATACACAATTATTCTCTATAAAAGGAAGCGTGCACCGAAGGGACAACGGCGTGCACGTGCGCGAAAGGGAGCGAGACTCCTCCGCAGCCTTTGGCCTCTAACATATGTTTAACACGAGCCTGTGGCTGCTGCGAGGGCACCTCGGGGAGACATTTCACCCCGGTACTACCTGGTTACCGTTCAGAAGAACCATGAATTCGCCTCAAGCCAGCTTAACTTTATTCATATCGCGTCAGTTACGATCGAGATTTTTTTTTTTCTTTCCCGGAGACGCCGAAGGGACCCGCATTAGGCTGTTTTTTTAACAACCGATTGGGTGGTCACGCACGTGCGATTTGTCTCTTTGTGCCCGTGCAGCTTGTGTAAACACACCTATTCGGTCCCCCCGAATGGAATTTTGAGTCAACATGTGGCTTCAGGTGAAAAGAAGTGATTGAAATGCAAAACGGTTTGCACTCTCCCGCCTCTTATTAGCGTCTGCTCGCGCATTTGTTTAACAAAGAGGCAAATTCTGCATCTTTTCACAGTCGGCGGGCGCTTTCAGGAGGCGGCGACATGTAGAGGATAAATTCCACGGCTTGGGAAAGTAAAAAAAATAAAAAATAAAGAGTAAAGATTATGAAGAATAAAAAGCAACGGTTGCCAGGTTTGTATTCAAAATTGGAACTGACATGAACTAAACTCATTCCAAAAAGGCTCTTACTTCTTTACAAAAGATCTATAATTCCATCTAATATTAAATCAATATCTAGAAAGCTTCACGATATTGATTTAATTATGTTGTATCATCAATGTCGTATAATGAAAGATGGATGGAAAGACCCCATTTTTCACTTGGCGAGAACAAAACAGCCTCTTGGTGTTAAAAAGAGAGATGTGACATAATTAGAATTTTCCCTTCGGACCGAGCTAAAGCAAAATACGTTATTAATTATGTACAAAAATGGTACAAAGACGATTAACAGAAGGACAAATCTTCCCCGTCTGCAGTCGCGCTGCGCATGCAAATGAAACCGCGCCTCCTAAAATTCAGGAACTAACATTTGTTTGCGGGCTGTTAACGTTTATTTAAAGCGGACAGGAGTGTTAGATTCATGCTAATGCCTTATGCAAAACACGGCGATATACAAGAGGCAATAGAACTGTCACGTCCCGCTGCGAGGACAGCAGAAAACAAGAGCGAGGGGCTCAAAGGTGAGGCGGAGGAGAGGGAAGATGTGTGGGAGACAAAGGGAGGATGTTGGGGGGGCTGGATGAGCTCACCCCAAAGCTTGTGGGTGAGTCAGGGGGCAAATATGCAGGGGATGCTCCCTGATTCACCCTGGTACTGGCTTGTGTGGAGGCCTGGGATCCATCTGGCTCATGCCCATTTTAGCACTATCTGTGGTGCAGGGAGGAGAGGTTGGGTCAGGGCTAGGTTTGCGTGTGTGTGTGTGTGTGTGTGTGAGAGAGAGAGAGAGAGAGAGAGAGAGAGAGAGAGAAAAGGGTGTGTGGTAGGAGAAGAACCAAGATGGTGTAAACTTTTAGTGTGTGTGTGTGTATGTGTGCGTGTGTGTGTGTGTGTCAGGGGTTGAGCTATGACTCGGAGATGACCTGCGAAGCAACAACCCTCTGCTTTAATAAGTTGCAGGCTTCAGAAACACACACACGTACACACACACGTACACACACACGTACACACACACACACACACACAGTCTTCGCTCCCCCATCAAGGTGTGATGGATGAACGCAACTTGCTGGATGTGTAATGAGTTTAATCGGGGATACGGGTCATGATAAAGCTCAAATAACTAAACACTGTAAAAAATGTGGTTGTTTTTTTTATTTTTACCACGCTGTGAAAAGGTGGAAGCTTGGAGCAGAGGGGCACTGGTTTAAAATTAGAGCTGAGATAAGGATTTCTTAAAAATCAAATCATAATATTGTTTTTCTTTTTCTTACTCTACTCTTTGCATAACTCTTCTAAGTTTGTGGCTCGTGGTTTTCTTTTCATCTTAACCATCAATAAAAAAGATTTATCAGATATTACCGCATTGCTATTGCCCAACATCGCGTAGGTGGATTTACTTTTAACATTTATTTTCTGGCGTGTGATTCTCACACAAAACGTGGAAATTATTTCTGGAGCGAGAAAAAAAAAGCAAAAAAAAAAGCAAAAAAAACCGCTCTTGGCTATTTTTTTTTCCTCTTTTTTTCACATCTTCAGCTTCTCGGTAAGAACAGAACAGATGCTTGGCACTGAGGGGGAGCAAGCCAGTGACACACACGGACGCGGCCTGCGGGGGCGCACGTGCAGACGTGATCAACAGACAACGGTCAGTTTGCCGCAGGACGGACGTTCGCGAGATAAGCGCGGCTCCCGTGCGCCTGCGTCAAAACGAGGAGGCCGCAGCTGTGCGCTCTGTAATCCCATCATTAAGAAAAAGGTCTGGGAGGGAAGGCCTCACACACACACGCACGCACACCAGGTGTGCACACTCCACACAGACGCGCACAGGTTGCGAGGTATGTTTGATTTAATGACACTGAAGCAGCTGTCCTTCAGCGAGGAGCTGGTCTCAGACCTGTTTGTGGTAAACCTGCGTCAGCCTCAAGGCCTGTCCGCTCGCTCCTCGTCACCCCAGAGGTGTGTGTGTGTGTGTGTTTGTGTGCGTATGCCCGCGTGTCGCCCCCGAGCGCGCATGTTTTAGGGTGTCTCGAAACTCGAATGCAAATCCAGACGCCTGCGTAAGCTGCCACGTCGCTTTGGATGCGCGGAGACGGCCCAGACGGACGCCTGTCAGACGGCGTCGAGTCGGAGACGGGAAACAAGGACTTCAAGGAAAATCAGGAGTCTTCGGAGAGTCGGGTCCGGCGATAAGACTGGGGAAAAAAGATTAACGAGGGACGTCGTCGCTTGATCCTACTCACAAATCACTCCTCTCCTAAACGCTGCGAAACAGCGGCGCCCACCTGTGGGCGTGGCTTCCTCTGACATCTACAGATGGATGCTTTGAGGACCTCTCTGCGACCTCCACGCTCTTTTTCGCATTTCGACAAAAGGAGCAGGACGCAGAAAAACAAAGGAGGGAACACGAGTATTCTTCATGAATGGGGCTCTTCAGTCGGTCGCCGACCTCCGGCGACCTCTGACCTTTACCGGGAAAGAAAGAGTGGACAGTGTTCGAGGGAGGAGAGGAGGAAAGTGAAGGTCCCTGCTGGGTATGTAATCAGGGCACCGCGTCCCAAAGGTCCTCCCCCTCCCTCCCTCCCACCCCCCTGCTGAAGCCAGCCCGCGCCACCTTCTCCCCCGGCGTCCTGCGGGCGCCCCCCCCCCCCCCGCCGAGAGCTTCCTGAAACCCTGATAGGGCGTTCCGGCTCGTTAGCCTCGCGTCATGCGGCGTCTGTTCAGGACGGCTGCCCCGACAAAGAGGAGGAGGAGGAGGAGGAGGAGGAGGAGGAGGAGGAGGAGGAGGAGGAGATCGATAGGCGCCATTGTCGCGGGCCGTTTATCGCCTGCCGCGGCTGCTGTTGCCACAACAAGCGGTGTTGTGATGAAGCGGCGGGCTCCGCGCCGCTAATGCAGCTAATGCGCCGTCTCGGGGGAGTTTTCAAAAGCGCTCAGGTCAGCCGTCTCTGGACCGAGGTTCCTCATCAGACTTGTATCAATCCCTTTTGTTAATCTCTTAATTACTCCCAATCCCACTGCTGGAGATGATGACGACGGAGCGCCGCTCCAGTGTCGCCTGTTTTCCGGGCCCATTACCCGAAAACCGGAGGAAATCTGAGAAATTGTCGCATTTCTAAAGTGCATGAGATTGCTACAATTATCTGATTTCTCCTGTTTATGAAGCAACAACCCGGGACACTTAAGTGCTTCATTTGCTGGGGTGTTTTAAACGGCTGAGAGACATGTGCTTGCTCGCTCTCCGGAACGATGATGAGATCTCCTTACTCGCTGCCGTCGGAGACAACGGAGGAATCAGGAAGCAACCTGTTTGGGTTTTTTTTTGTTTTTTTTTCCCCTTTTCTTTTCTTTCCTCCCTCCCTCAGGTAATCCCACGCTCACTGGTGCGCGGCCCAGAAGACTAAGGAGGACCGACGCGCGCTTTTCCGGAGACTGGGTTCTTACTGACTTACGGGCCCGTTTAATGCGGCTTGAAAATGTTCCGTGATGGGGGGGAGGGAAGGCCGGGCCAGCCGCTTTCGGAAGGCTTCCCGAGAATCGCTTTTCCTGCCCGCTGCTTGGCGAGGCAGCTCCGGCTTTTTGGCGTTCCGAGGCCACTCAGCGAGCCTCCAAAAGAGGTCCGGGGACCCCCCCGGCCGCTTACCTCCTAACCCGGCGTTCTGCTAGCGGAGGCGGATCCGGATTCCCAGGTGAGCGGATAGTTTACCCAGGGTGTCGACTCTCCTGGGAACCGGAGGATAGGATGTCAGGGCTGCTTCCTGCTTGAGCCCGTAACAGGAACTGGCCGCGCTCCAGCATGTGTGTGTGTGTGTGTGTGTGTGTGTGTGTGTGTGTGTGTGTGTGTCACGCAGCAGACTGGGCAGCGAGCCCGGGTACAGCGGAGCCCAGGTGTTCCACCATCGAGAACACAATGAGCGTGTATAAACACGACGGGGACGGACAGGTGAGTGTGTGTGTGTGTGTGGGGGGGGGGATCGCTATCAGAGGGCACACCTGTTGCGCACCTGCTCGGCACGCTCCCGGCGCAGCCATCGCGACGCGCCAGCAACTGGGCGCGCGCGGAGCTACCGAAAACACGCGTTTATCCGGAGGCGGAGCCGGGCTACCCCACCCCTCCCGCCGGAGGAGCCCAGGAGGCCGCATCCGACTTTTCGGAATTCCAGATCTCTCTGAAATTTTTTTTTTTTTTTTTTTTTGGGAGGGATTAAAAGGCTGTCCTAGTCCACCCCCCCGATCCATTAAGTCTGGCATTACCACACACCTCACAGAGCGCCGGGGAGCTCCTAATCCGACGGGCGGCACAATCCCGCTAATGCATTCACATCGAACACGGAAGGTAGCGCGGATGCAAAACGACGCGAGCGTGGCGGAGGTCGTGCATTTGGTAGCCGAAGTTGGGGGGGGGCGGGACCTGTCCAAGGTGTGTTCAAGGCCCTGGGAAAACGGAGCTCCACCGGAGGAGCTGGAAGGTGGGAAAATGGGGCGAGGCAGGAGAAGATATTACTAAAAGTAGTACTCTGACGTGCATCATCCACCCTGTCTTCTCAGGATATCTCCCTAATGGCAGCACAGCAGTGAGCCGGAGTGTGCGTGTGTGTGTGTGTGCGTGCGTCTGTCAGAGCTATGGAGTGTGTGTCTGTTCGCGATAGAGATAGGGACTAAATGAGCTCCTGGCGGGACTGACCCTCCTCGCTTTTTACCGGTCCGTCAGTGAGACTGAGCGCTCCACTGGAGCATGGCCACAGGCGTGGTGATGAATACTGGAAGACACACACACACACACACACACACACACATATACTTGAACGTTTATCTTTGTGAGGACTTTCGTAATGTATTACCCGTCCCCTTACGCCACCATCTCAACCATCCCCCCTGACCTGTCTCTCCCTCCACTTAAACCTGTCCTAAACCCAATCCTAGGCTCAACCTTAAAACCAGGTCAACAACAGTGTTTTGAAGTTGTGAGGACCAACCACAATGTCCTCACTTTGATCGCAGCATGCAGATCCTGCACCATCCTAACCACCATCTTAGTGACAGAACCTCACTGAGGTTAGCCTGAGTCCTTTCTGCACACCTAAAAAAAAAAAACGATTGGAAAAATGGACTCCGAGCACGTGTCCCCGAAAGCATCGAGAATTCAAATTGGAACACCCCCCCCTCCTTCTCCAGCGTGGAGGGTAAAGCGTTGTGTGCGTGCGTGCTCGCCCTCCGGTATAATTACTCCTGGTGACATGCCTCGCATGAGTAATGAGCGGCGTACGAGCGCGCGCTATCTGCCTCATTTGTTACAGTGCGGCGGCGAGGCAATAGCTGGAGCGTTTAGGTCACGATAAACACTCGCACCAGTGTCAACAAACGCCGTAATACTTGTCACGCGGCTGACTCGAGCTTATCAAGGAAAAGGTCAACACGAGCCATGTGAACACATGAGTGCGCTAACTATGATTTAATAACTCACGACTGAGGAAATAATGTTTATAGCACGGATTTGAAGGGATCAATAAATAACAACAGCGTGTTTGGACCTCACAAGGATTTTCTTTTTCATTAAATACGTGTAAAACAGCTCCGGGCCTGTGGGGACGTGTATTTGTACATTAGCTATTTAGTGTAAAGTACCACAGAAAGGGTTTACTGAAAGATCCTTTATTATTTGCCATTATGCCGCTTTTATATACCATTACAAAGAGATAAACCGCTAATAAAAGTGTAGAAAACAATAACAGATCACACAGATGAGCATGAGAATAGTAAAAAAAAAAGAAAGGTTGCATGGCAGCATCTCGCGTCGCCATGGTTACGTGGATTATAGCTGTGACCTTTGAGATAACAGGTGTCATGTATGAAGGTCTGTTTCGGTCAGGCTGTCTATTATTACACACGCGAGTGATTGACAGTGGCGGTGGGGGGGGGGCACAAGGGTAGATAAACACCACTCTGAGGGAGGGTACAAACGCACGCTTATCACCAAGCTTCCCTGCGTGCGGTGTCCTTTCTTTCCTGAAGGTCGGAAGGTCATGGGAGAAAAGCCGAGGGGGGGGGGGGCCCGCAGGTCCGTCTCGGGTGTCAGGTATGCCCCCCCGACTGGATGTGTCCAAAGCTCGGGTTCGTTTGGTCTCAACCCAGAAGGAAGAACTCCGAAGAACGTCTGAAGGTTGAAGACTCAACAGTGGAAGCCCTCGTGGAAGGTCAGCCCTTGCATGCAGCAGCACAAGCGTTGCATAGATTTAACCAGCGGCACAAAGACCCCAGGACGGTCTCCGTACTCTCGTCTTAAAAGACACATCGCGCTGCCGCGCACACGTCGGGAGACGGCGTTATCGCCGCATTCTCATGAGGAGCACAAAGGCTCACCTCCATTCAGTCACCTCTGTCATTTCCATTCAAATGGAGGAAGAGAATCATATCTGCGATGCTAATTCCGCGGGTGTGCTTGTCAATGTGTCGCTCTGTATTCCGCACACACGTTTAATCAGAGCGGGGAGCTCTGCGGATTCTAATCTCGCACTTTGCGATCCACAGATACGTGACGGAGAGGAAGAGGGCTGTGCGCTGGAATGTGTTTGTTTGGATGTGGCGGGGGGAGATTTCCATTTTTCCATTAGGGGAGACAACGGCGGGGTGTGATTCGCAGAATGTAATTACAGAGCTGGGGAATGCGGTTTATAAACAAAGGGTCATCATCTCTCCTCAACACATTTTTTTTCTTCTTCTCCCCAAACCCGTTTCCCCCTCACTCCGGTCTTCTAGCGTTAGTCCGCGTCCACGTCCAGGTTGAGCTCGGTGCTCAGGTTGAGGTAGAAAAACGCGTAGATGCAGAGGACGAAGAACAGGATCGCCACGACGACCAAGAAGGCATCCTGCAAGACAGAGCACGTCAAAATTTATATTCCTGCTTGGAGTGTCTGCGTAGTCGGAATAATTCTCCCCTTTTTCGATTCCGTCTGTATTTGCGAGGCCCCTCGGGTGTTTCTGTGTTATCTAAATTTACTGCAGTCCTGTAATCAATGCGCTACCAGCTTGACTTGTCAAACTGTTTTTTTCTTTTTAAACCTGTCTTGTTTTGAAACATAAAAAAGAATGCAATTAAATATTAAAACTGAAACGCAATTAAAGTTCTGTCAATCATCATACCTCTGCGTGAGCCATTCGAGTAAAATTCTATTTTTATACCCCCGGAGAAGAGTCAAACAACAAGGAGAGCACTTAAATTTACAGGTAAATGGGGCAAACAGGTGTAAAAAGAGGCTGAAGATCCTCAAAGCTATTAAACCCAGTGTCACCACACACCCATATGATCTTTAAACTACTCAGAAACCTGAAAAGTGAGCGTAAAACCAGTCAAAACAATGCTAAGATGCAAACACAGATACGTAATAACAAGGTAATAAAGAACCTAAAATATCATCCCCACCCTTATTTTTGCAGTTGGTTAATTGCCACACCAGTGGAGGCTTTCCAACCGAGTGGCGTTCTATGCGAAAACGAGGATTTGAAGCGCTTGTTCATTACGTGTCGCTCGCTCGATTACGATCTTCATCAGCTGGAGTTTCATTAGGGCCACTCAGACTATTGAACAATGCCGGTTATTCTTTATCAAGAGAACTCATTAGCCGCAAACTTTCTAATCAACAGTGGAGAGCCTGGAGGGCTTTAAACGAGCACCGGATGGAGTCTGAGTTTGTTGTTATTCGCAAAATAAAGAAACTATTATTACTTCGCCTCCCATCTAAACTGGGCCACAACCCACGACAGAGAAGGTGAAAAGCACAACGTGTTCTATTTAGCACAAGAAATGGAGCTAAACTCACGACCATTGGTTACGATTGGTTTATCCATTTGGGATGAAGGATCATAACATGTAGTCATGTGACCTGAGGGTTCAGCACAGCAGCTCTACCCAACATAAATGGTTAAAAATGGTTAAACCCCCCCCGCCCCCCAAAAAAAACAACAGTTGTAAATCTTGAATAAATGTTTCTTTTTTTAACTTAAAATAGCTTAAAATATTCATTTTTCTCCTCTGGGAGCAAGAATGTAACAAAATGTCACAGATCTTACTGCGCCACCTACAGGGTTGGAATGCAAATGCACGTTAAACAAAGGAAAGTTATAAATCAGCTACAATTGGATCATCCCATAAATGAAGAAAAAAAAACATGTGAAAAGGATGCCGATCATTTACCAGACAGATAACAATGCGTCCATAAAGGTTTATATTTACACGACCATAAAGGACAGAAATGAGACAGACTGCGCGAAGAAAGCTGCTAATTCAGCCCAGCGGCCAAATTGCAAAGAGAAAAGCCAGGAATGAAAAACACGGGGAAGAGTGAAAACAAGTGAGAGATTAAGCGAAGGGAGGGGCGGGCTAATAATAATTCGCCTCTGATGAAGGGTGGTGGAGGGAATTAGAGGAGCCGCAGCATCCGCAGCTATCTGTGTACAAGTTGTAGTGCCTAGTCATTAATGGCGCTGGTCTTCATTAGCCTCGGCCCACGTTTATCTCCATCCCGCCAGCCTCCAAACAGCTTTAAGTCCTCGCTTAATTGGAAAACTTTTAAATTTCATGCACTTTAGTTTCATATATTAACCACCGGGCGCCTGCCACTTGATTTCTTTTTGTATTTTCGCGCAGGGCTCAGAGAGCCGTTATCAAATCGCGTAGCCCGGATCGTTGTTTGTGTTGCGAGCGCGTTCTTCCACCGCTATGAAAATCGCGACAGGACAAAAAAAAAAAAAAAAAAAAAAAACAACACGGGAAAAACAAAGGTTTATCTGTTTGCCGTCACTGCCGTAAAGAAAACACTCGCGCTTCTGATGTAGGCAAGTGTTCGGAGAGCACGCTTCCAAGAGCGAGGGCCCGACTAAACGCTCGTCTTTTGTTTCCGCTGTTTTGAGAGAAAGAACAGCTGGTGACGGCGAGTCACGACAACGAGCGAGTCATGACAACGAGCGCGTCACGACAACGAGCGCGCCGCTCTGGGTTTTACGCGAAGCGGCACCTGCACTTGATTGAGATCATTGTTTTCCTGAGATGATCGCTGCGTCGACACGCCCCGTGTTCTGATGGAGACCCCTGGATGAGGGGGTGGGGGGGGGCGTCTTGGTCACGCTGCAGCGCGTTTGGGAGCAACCGGGAGCTAGGTCCCCGTCACCCTGGCGACGAGCCCTGCTCATCAGATGTCCAGTCATTTGGTCCTTTTATTCTCCCTCTGGGTGTGTGTGTGTGTGTGTGTGTGTGTGTATTTGTACTTGCTAACTATTGAGTTCCAAATATTCTCATCTACTATCAAAGTGAGGACATTTTCTCTTGTCCTTACAACTTCAAAGGACTGTTTAAGGGTCAAGACATGGTTTTGAGGGTAGACTTGGCTTTAGATCAGGGTTGGGGTCAGGGGGTTAGAGGGGAAGGTCATGGGGGGGGGGCTGGGTAATATATGATGTGTATGAAAGTCCTCGCAGAGACAGAAGTACAAGAATGTGAGTGTGTGTTCTTGTACTATATATTGAGTACCAAAGTCCACATCCTACTATCAAAGTGAGGACATTTGGGATGGTCCTCACAACTTCAAAAGACTGCTTGAGGGTTCAGACCTTGTTTGAAGGTTAGAATTAGGTTTGAATTAGGGTTGGGATGAGGGTTAGGGGATGATCTGGGTTGGTTAAGGACAGGGTAAGTAAGGATATGTGTCTGTGTGTGTGTCTGTGTGTGTGTAAGCAAGTTGCTGAATTTGTTCCCACACTTTCTGAAGATGCTTTTCAGTTCTTGGCTAAAGGTTACACGAATTATTGCGTCCAGGGGACAAAAACTGGACTTTATAGGGGAATCTGGTGTGCACTTCTAAGTGTTAAAAGTCGGACTAACACGCACGGATGAAGTCAGCGAGAGTCGATCTACCCCTGAGTGAATACAGACCAGTCGGGCTGGAACGTGAAGAGATGCGTGCTGAAGCTGAAACAGGAGCCCCGCCAGGGGTTTGATCTCGGACAGAGAACCAGACATCCGCGGCGTGTCTCGCTGTTGTCGGCTGCGACGTGGGAGAGGCGGGGGGGGTCATAGTTCAAGCAGAACTCCAGTCGGCCCCAGCGGGGAAACGAGGGAGCCCGTTAAAAAGGTTTGAATTTTTTTTTTTTTGCCGGCGCGGGATCGGACCGTCCCCCAACGAAGACCCGGCTCCCCTCTTCTTTGGGCTCGTCCCCGCATTCCATCAGAAATCCATTTCTCCAACCTGTTGGGCTCGCCGGCTAAACCAGACCCGGGCGCAACGCCGCGGGGACCGAACAGAAGGTTAGCGCGCCAATTAGACGAGGCGGACTGCTTCCGAAGGCGTCTCTCTCTCTCTCGCTCCCTCTGCTCCGAGCAGAGCGACGGGACTTCATGCCAGACCTCTCATCTCCCGTCCCAGTCTGAAACGAAGCGGGGGGGGGTGTCAACAAACGCGTGTAAATAACACACTGGGAGGCGACCAAGCTGCTGGTTGTAGCCACTCCTGAGGTCAGCGCTCGTTTCAGCCCGCCATCGAATGTGGGTGTGGGGGGGGTATCGTTCCCTCGTCTGCTTTCTATTTCCGATTTTTTTTTTTTCCTCTCTTTTTTTTGGTAGGAATACCCAGACTGCTCCCGCTACCAGGACAGGCTGCCAGATATTCTGTGCCTGCGTGTCTCCTGGCACTTCTGAGGTGCCAGCTGCATCTGTGAGCAGCTTTTCAGCCAGAAATATGGTGGAAGAGGACACACACAAACACACACAAACGCGCGCGCGCGCTCGCATGCAGGCGCGCGCACGCACACACACACTTACCTACAAAAGCCAGTTAAATCACTGCTGCAGAGCCAGCCATCAAAGAATTGTATAAAAAAATCACAACTTTATAGGGTGCCACATGAATTGGATGGCAAAGCAAGCGTGACGGGATATCCATTACACTTGGGCTGAATTTCAATCAAACTTGGGGCCAAAGGGTCCAAGTCAGTTTAATATGCCTGTCCCGGAGGTATTTTTAATCCGACCTCTGAAAATTCCCCCTCATCTTGGGCGTGAAAAACCTGAATTATTCATAGGCAATATCAATATTTCAAGATATGGACTAATCTAATTGGATTAAAGACGTGCTTAATGAGGCCTTGCGTGTCTAAGAGATGCATATTTTAAAACCTGACCATTTCAGCCAGCGTTTAATCCTCGCTATGATTTGTTCGTCTCTGCGTCCCATCCACCGACCGAGGCTTAATGACGACGTGACGCCTTTTGGCTTTTGATCTGCTGAAAGAGAACCAATTTGTGACACCGTGAAGACAAATAAACAAAGGGGGGATGGTGTCTGGGAGATTATTTACATTTTAACGGCTCTAAAAGTCAGTGAGAAGCAAATTTCATCTGATTTACGATGATTTGCCGGTTACTGTATGTCCCAATAGAGGTTTTACTTCCCTCAAATCTTCAGATTTTGAGGTCTGAACAAAACAGTCTGGACCCTTGGGTGAACCAAAACTGTTTTTTCGCAACGTTGCGAGAGACCGGAGCCCGTGAGGGGGCCCTGCCTCTCGGCCCCGCTGAAGGATCCTGGCAAAGTTCAGATCATCGCCTGGCTTGTGACGAAAAGGCTGTTGCCAAGGCAACCGTTCAGAAGAGGTCAGTTATATCCGGACGCGCAAACCCCGATTGATCAAAACATTTCATTTACGTGCCGTCTGAGGAGAAGCTTTGGACAATTCCTTTTATGCTCCTTCTATTTTCCCCTCATCTCCTACAATGCCTGTCCTTGGTCCTGCTCATTCCTCCCTTAAAGTTGAATAAGAGAAGCTTTAACTTTCCCCTTTGGGACTTCATTATCGCTCTGTAATACAAAGAAAAAGAAGATCAGTGTTATGTTCTCTTGTTTTTTAGGTTTCTGTCCTTTTCCAGGACTTGTTTAAAGGAGCTCTATCGCAGCATCGCGTGGATGCGGGTGGAAACGTATAATGACGTTCCCAAACAGACGGAATTGTTTGTCGGGGACGCGAAAAGAGATAGCGACACGCGCTCTCGAGTGAGACGGACAAAGGACGGCTGGCGAAGAGGACGCATCGAGCGGAGAGGAGCGCTGGGCCCGGTTTTACCCGAAATCCCGAAGAATTCTTCTTGGCTTCAGCCTTCAGCCGGGTGGCTTTCAACGCTGGCTTTGTCTTTTTATAATCCTGCTTACCTGAAAGAAAAAAAAAACCAAACAAAAACAAGCATCAGCCAAGTAAAAAAAAAAAACAAAAAAACTAAAACTAAAACCTGCCATTTAATAAGAAAAGTCAAAATACAAATGTTTACGTGAGTGTGTGAGCCGCCTGTCTTGGACTAATTAGCAACAGCACACTGCGGGAACGGGAACTAACAATAGGGAGGGAAGGCTACAGCTTGAACTCTGTGTGCGCGTGGGTGTGTGCGTGTCACTTCTTTTATGCGAGAACCAGTTCACATACACATACTCCTCTCATTTCTCCACACATCTCTGACCCTCTGGCTCAGACTTGCGCCATCCTTCTTGTTCTCGCCCCTTCGCTGGTTTTGCGAAGCCACGTGCGCACAAATGTAAGGAAACGAAACCGGTTTGGACGGGAGTAGAAAGACGGATCCGATGGCAAATAATGTTAAAATCACAGCAGAAGAAGGCTGTGAAGTGCTTAAACCTGAGCACAAAGTGTCAAACAGGCTGGACCTTGTTACTGAAGGTTGAATATAAGAAGGCAGCGCGGCGCTGGCCTGGTTTTGTAGTACCACTTCGAGAAGGGACCCCGACATTTGGACCCAAAACAAGTTCCTCAGTCATTTTCAAGGCTGTTGGGAAACATTTTAAAGACCGCTATCGCTGCATTTAGAGGCCCAAACATGAGTGGAACAACACTCGCTTTGTCAGTTCGACAAATGCATTTTCCATTTCAAACCAACCTCCTATTTTGTGCGTCTACCGCACCCACAAGTAAAAAAAAACAAAAAAACCCTCCCCTCAGGGGAGCCTAAAAGCCTCTACTGTTTGTTTTGCTAATCGTAGGATTTATTTATTTATCTTTCCTTCTTGTCTTTTATTTATTTATTTATTTATTTATTTATTTTTTAATGTAGTCGTTCAAAAGTCACATGAAAACAGGGTAATGGAATCCCAGGCTGGGAGATTACGACGCTCCAACTTTGCCTTCCTCCGCCGACGCCCCTCCCTCGCGGGCGATAAAGATGTTTTCCTGTCGGCAATTATCTCCGCTGTCCACATTGCTTCCCACCTCTGCCCCAGCCACGCTGAAGAGGCATCACTGAACCACCCACATGGGGGGGGCAACAAAGCCGGAGAGCCCGCCGAGAGGCGTCCCCGAGCGTGCCTTTCATTGGTCATCAACGCCGACTCCTCGCCAAGAGGGCAACGCAAACGCCAAATCAGGCCCATCTCCCTGGGCAACATCCCCATTCGCACCGGCATTTTTGGTTTTACCGTGTTTTTCCCCACTAATTAAGACTGTGGAGAGTTTTATTTTTTTCTTTATTAAATTGAGCTATTGTTCTGCTTAGCAGAACGAGGTAGGTAGGGAGCGTTGGCTAAAATTAGCCCCGTGATTGAGCACTCAAGGGGTGGAGAGTGACAAGTGTGTGATTTATGTGTCACACAAATTGTCCCTTAAAACGAAGCTCAAGGAAAAAAAAAAAAAAATTAAAAGAAGAACCCATCATGATTTGTCTTAAAAATAAAACATCAGGGTTTAATAGTGAAAACTGTGTCAGGTATGAATGTCTAATTCAGCGCTTTCTGCCAACTGCACAAAAATACACCGGCTTATTATGGTACAGGCGGAACTATCACCGTTGGCATGAATTATTTAGTGTCAAGCCGCAGCGATGATCGGGAGAAGAGCGCTGCCTTTGTCTCAGTCTGAGACGGAAATGTACGAAAGCTATGAGGCAAAAATAAAAGTCGCTCCATTACCGCACTTAACTCAGTTGACGGAGATGACCTGAAAGGACCAAGAACCTCCCAACCGCCACTGGGGGTCGCCAGATCTTACACAGCGGGCCTTTGGCCTGCATTCCACACAAGCGAGGTTCCACTTCCAGGATTTAGCCTTTTCCGTGCCCGACAATCGCAGTAGCCCCCCCCGCGCTACCCCCGAGGGCCGTCTGACCGCACCCGCGGCCTTGATGGCACAGCTCCACAACAAGCCCAGATCGCCGCTCTCGATCCGTGGATAAGCCACACTATTCGAATTAGCCCTCGTAGCCCTCATGCAATCTTCAAAGACCCCTCCCCCCCACCACCCATCGATACCCTCCGCCTTCTTCACCTTCTGTTTAACACCGGCTCGCTGAGATTGCCTCTCGGCAATTGCGGAGGACGGAGCGGGGGGGGGGGGGTGTTTGCGATTGAGGGGCTGAACGGAGCCTCCGTGTTGTGTGTATCGATGAAATAGGCCACAAAAAGAAGGGGGGCAGTTTGCTCTGCACCGTTGCTGGGGGATGAGAAAGCGGGAGAAGAGCCACGGCTTTCAATAACCAATTTTCTTGTGCCGCGCCGACAAAAAGAGTCACGCTGCCTCGGCCCCGCTGCACTTGCGACCACAAGCCTGCGGGAACTATGTCAGATTGCGCCTTTCTTCCGATCCCTTAGCGCCACAGCTACGAGAGGGAACACCGCCACGGCTCCGCCTCCCGCTCCATTCCAGTCTGCGCTCTTCCAGCCAGTATGCTAATAAAAAAGTAACACGTCTCGCAGGCCCGTGCAGAGACGTGTTAAAAGCCGCAACCGCCAATTTCTATGGCGCGATTTTGTGAGCTTGACACCAAATTGTTGCATTGGTGAAAGAGCGCGGTGCTAGTTAGCGGCTATAATTACCCCACTCGTGTCCGCCTGACTTCCAGACTAACTTTGAAATCTCTTGGCGCTCGTCACGGATCACTCTTAAGCGTCGCTAGATGCGTCAATTCCTTTTTGTGGACTAGGAAAACGATCTCTTAGGAACGATGTCATTCGGCTTTGCGGTTCAGGACTTACCGATCTGTTTTCTGTACTGGTCGACGGGCAACGCCGTGGTGCTGGCGTCCTTCTTCCCCATCCTTCTAGACGGCCTGAGGAGAAACAGGAAGAATTAGGGGACAAATTGTGCCAAACTCACTTTTTCAGTGCTTTGGTCCATGTATTTGCATATCCGGAGTGCCTCTCCACTCCGTAAATATTAGTTTAGAGAGCTAATTGAATGTTCGGTAAACTGCCCTGGACTGTAAATGTGTCTTTAAATGGTCTGGTTTGCTCTTCCGTCCTACTGTGATGTCACAGTGGGGCTAAACAACTCCCGCTGGGTATTTCCTGCCACACAACCACAGCTACCTGTGCAAGGATCCACCTCCAGAAAGCCGTCCTCACGCCCCCAGCAGAAGAGATGGGCGGGGCAAAGGCTGCCTGTGGGCGGAGCTCAGGGTAGCTCATTAGGATTTGGAGGGAAAAGCATTCTCATTCTCATTCTCAGCAGAGCTGGGAAAGTGGTGTGTTCAGAGTCAGGCTGCGCTCAAGCCATTTCTTCTTTCAAACATTCCATTCAGGCGCCAGGGACCGGTTAACTCGCAGGAAAAGGAGCACAATATGTCGCCTTTAAAAACAACCTTCTGCCTCGACGTCACACCTCATCGTTTAGCCATACGAGGCCGTGCCGCGATCTAACACCGATCCCGTCCTGTCGCTGAGGGGGGAAGGCGCGAAATCCGCAGGAAGGCTTTAGGTTGACACACAGCCACGTATAGCGACGTCAGGTTTCATCAGGCAGATGGTTTATCTCACACGTACATCTGCTACATGTAATTTAATTAATTCTCACCACCTTCCACGTGCATTATGTTCACAGTGTGCGTGCCTCCTATCCATTTCGTTTAGTCGAACACCATTTCCCGTCACGCCATCAGCGCTGTCTTTAATTACACTTACCCCTCGCGTGGAAGGCACAGCTCACGGTGATATAAATATACAGAGATGGAGCTGTAGACATGGCAGTCATCTGCACAAGTCTTGTGTTGCGAGCGTCAACACGCCGCGCGAATCTATATTAATCGTCACCGAAGCCTTTTGTTTAAGATAAAAGGAACTCCGAACCCCAACATCAGACCAAGACCCGTGATCCACAGCTTCAAATACACGCTTGTCGTGTAATTCTGCAAACAAGAGGGGAAGGGGACACAGCTGCCTCAATTGTTGGAACGTAAAATGCGTCCAGGTCTTTCCAAAATGGTGTGAGTGTGTGTGTGTGTGTATGTGTGTGTGTGTGTGTGTGTGTGTGTGTGTGTGTGTGTGTGTGTGTGTGTGTGCTGCAGGGTTTTGGAGGCAGCCGTCTGTCCGACAGCATCGATCCGAGCCACGTTTGTTTTTCTGGTCCAGGTCAGAAGTCGTGGCGCTTGTTTGCTTCCCTCACCCGGCGTGCGCTTACACAGGTGAATTCCTGCCATTCGGTTCTGCGGGTCCGAACCTCTTTGTCTCAGGTGACGATATCAGGATGCTTTTATTGGTTGGTTTGTTTGTTTTTTTTTTAAAAATCACCATCATCCAGTCTCTCACTCACTCACACACACACACACACACACACACACACCATGTAACACAATACTGCTATTGTCTGTTGTCTCCTGCATCACCAGGCCCTTACAAAAGGTAAAAGAAATGAAAACAATTTCTATATATATATTCTATTTATCATTCAAATTCAGGCCATGGGCCTTTAAGAATAAGCGTAACATATGCCCTGCACATGGAGAAAAACTAAGAATGTGCCGTCTACAACCACTACAGGCATCTCTACACCTTCCTCCTGTAGGACTACTGAGGGAAATGGGAATGCATGTGGGAACGGAGCAACGAACACAAAGGGAAAATGCATCCATGTGCATCCGAGGAGAACAAGGATGGTGTGAAGTCTCGGGAGCAGCCGAGGGATACAGGAAAGAGAATGCATTAGCATGTTCAAGAAGCGCGGCCACTAGTGCCACCTTCTCGAGAGAGAGAGAGAGAGAGAGAGAGAGAGAGAGAGAGAAAAAGCTCGACCTCAATGAAGAGGTTCCCTTTAAAATGAAAGTGTGCTTTCTTAGGGAGTAGGACTTTGAGCACTGTAGAAAAAGGGCCCCTGGCCTTGTAGAAAGAAAAATACATTTAAAAAGACTCAGCAAATTAGACGGAGGCAGACAGAGGAGAGCGAAATGTAACCTTTTGGACACAGAAGTCTCGTGATTCGCTTTGTAAAAATCACAAGTTCCCACCCGCCGCAGCAAAAATGATGGCGAAACTTGCCGTACCGTCCTTGAACACGGCACAAAGAGGTAAACGGGAACAATAATTCCAGTATATTGCAGTGAGGAAATGCAACAGGGTTTCATATTGGCTCTGCACAGGAGTCTTACAGGAAATTACAGGGAAGTGAAAGTCGCAGCTATTTTATTAAAATAATAAAAGCAGGCACAATGACAGGGATCATCGTTCGGTTAAGTGAGTCCCTTGTTGCCTGTGAGATCATATATTGTGCATTTGCTTAAAAACAGTTACATTAGAACATTCTCTCTCAAACCTTTAATGAGGAACTGCTGAGTGATCTTTTTTCTCACGTGGATCTTATTCATTTTGCGTGTGCATCCAACAGTTCTCTGCAGAACTGCGACAGAAACATCTAACTCCGACCTTGTGCAATTAATAAATGCTCCATAATGTCTCTTAACGGATTTAACCTGATTAAAACAGCCACACAGCCTCCATTCATCAACATACTCACTGGCCGCTCCTGGTATCGAGAGAAAGTGCCGTTCTTTTCCCACCTATCTTATCGTCATCGGGACACGTCGACCGCAGAAATGTCACTTTTATTGCACTTTGAGCCAAATTTGTCCAGAATGCCAGCACAGCGCCTCGTCCTGCAGCGGTTCCGGGTTTACGTGTCTACCAAGAGACTGACAGCCGATTTGTCCAATCAGATGCGACGATCTTGGACTCGGCCAATAATGACCTGTGATGGGCGTGGCTACACTGCAGGACATTCCTACTGATGGAAGTGAATTTAATTTCAGGAAAATTATTATTATACACTTCACAATCATCCCATACCAATACTAGAATCAAATATATAATGTGTAAAATATAGAAAATAAACGTTATGTAATAAATAATGTTTTAGTTTGTTGTTGAATTGTTCAATCAAAATCTCAAAATCTCATAATATAGTAAGAACAACTTTGAAAAAAAAACAGTTTTTAGATTTTTCTTCTCAAAACTGTGTATTCGTCTCATAAACTTGAAGCAAAGACTATTTTCTCAAATGATTTAATTGTGTTTATCCAGCTACTCAAAATTGCCAGCCATATTTTTCTCAGTTATTGCTGGAATTATTATTATAACCAAAACAAATTAACCATGATTAAAATGCTGCCATGAATATTCAAGGAAACGTTTTCCAGGGCAAAAGAGTGTCATTTTATCTTTCTAATACTGTCATCCTCTGCTCATTATCTTACCATCGCTTAGTTATATAACGTTTCTAAACTTGAACCCCGACAAAATTCCATTTCTGGTTGGAAACAGCTAAAAGAACAGACATCCAACCTCACAAAAGACAAGACAATCTCTCCCTGAGATATTCAGTTCTCTTTCATCAGTCTTTTCACCCCCCCCCCACCTCCTCTTTGTTTACTGTGTAGAATTTTATCCCCCTCCTCTAATTGCATCCCGCCTCATGGCTGCCTCAGGCGCTGTGCAGATTAGGGCTAGACTTGCCATCGCTTGTAACTTATTGAAGTTTAAAGTGATTTTCTGGTCTCCCATGGGCACACCATTTGCATGTTGCACAGCAGTAACTAATAGATGTAATCTGCTTATAATGTGCCTGCATTATGCTTCACTTCATACCAAGCTTTCATTGAAAAGGAACATTTTAATGTGGCCCTTTGATAGAAGAACGAGCATTTGAATGACATTTGTCTGCCGCGCAGTTTTTGCACTCCAACACATTCCTTAGAAGTACCTTTTTTTTAATGTAAAATATACCTTATTTTCCACCCAGATCATCAAATACTGAGGATTTTTGGAGGTTACAGCACTTGCAAGTGTAAAAAAAAGGCTCATATTAACCCCTGATGTGTGCACTTTTAAGTCTCACAGTCACACCTTTTCTAAGTAAACATGTGCTCCTTTATGCAAATGCTCATGTTGCTATGACAGTTAAGTTCTTAACAGCTCTTGAAAAGCAAAGTATATTGTAATGTAGCTTTCAAACGCAGCGTGACTGTAGTTAATGCAGAGCTCAAATGTTCTGTTGTTACAATAAATGTGTGATTAATTTCCCCCGTTGAGTGAAACAAACCAACACGCTGTGCCTGTCACATTGATAGATACGAGAAGCATTAGCAGCCACTTCGACTGCGGATGAAAACAAGGCAGGATGGATTCGCCCCCGGCGAGGAGTGGCGGCGCGCGCGGGCCGATCCCCCCCCCCCATCACCGTTTTAATAAAAATATCAGGAATAACAGACAGCCGCGACTGTGTTTATACCTCACCCCCCCCCGCCTCCTGTCTGTCCCTACTCTTCCTCTCGTCTCCCCTCTCTCCCTCCGTTTCTCCTCTCGGGCTGTTAGACGGCCTTTAATTGCCAGACATTAAAAAGAATGCTGGAGAAGGAGAATCCCCCAGGCGCCATTGGCAGGGTAAATGGCAGCTCTGCAGCCGCCTCCTACATGCACCGATGAAGGCATGTCAACATAATCTCGGGCAATTTGCAGCCACCATCAGGGGGCTGGTGGAGGGGGGGGGGGCGATTAATTTTTCTGAATGTCATTTGTAAACAGCATCATTGTCTTTCAACCCTCCCGTAACATTCAAAGCGAGAGAAGGAATGATAAAGTGCATTTACTTGGTTAAGATTGAATTAAGTCCGGATCGGCTCCAGGTGACGTTGAAGAGGGGAAGACGATGGCAAGTTCGCGGCCCCGCCCTCCCACGATGGCCTTGCTCCTCATGTGAGCTCCTCACGACGGATCTGAAGCGAAAACGCCAAGGTCTCGACGGAGGGGAAAGTGTCCTCACCATGCAACAGGTCCCGGCCGCGATACTGAGCGTTCTGCAGATCCGCCACTCTGATGGGACTTCACGTCACCCGCTTGCATTTTTTTAAGGGCATATTTGGCGCGCTCGCGTTCCCAGACTCGCAGTCGCAGCCTCGGTTTGGAGGAGGAGACACAATTCTTTGTCCTGTTTAATATTCTTATCTCAGTTTTGCGGCTATGCCTGCAGTGTGCGGTGAATTCTCTCCCTCTCTCTATCTCGCAGTCGCAGAGTTCCCTCATATTGACGGGGAAACTGTATCAGCACAGATACTGAGTCAAATGAATTTGGGGTTTATGAAATGCACAGGCTCATAAAAGGGAGGGGGGGGTGTCCAACAGAACCGTGGAGATAGCTTATCGCACGATGGATTTAGTCCATTTTTTTTGCTCCAGTTATTATCCTGTATCGCGGCAGAGCGGCTCTGAGGACTGGGAGTTATTCTCCAGTGTGTTTGCGAGGGTTCAAAATGTGTCAAGGCTATCAGAGGAGACGCGTCTTTGTTGACTACAATGGTGACCTGAGAAGAACCTAATGCAACAATGACTTGGGTAGCAAATAAAGACGGCGCAAGAAAACCTCCCGGAGAGATTAGCCGCACGTTTACAATGCTCAGCGTCGAGACAAGCCCAGGACAAGCATCGTTTTAAAGAATTTCATATCGAAAAACAACCCAGGGATCTCGTATACTATTCTCCAGATTGGTTGGCTAAGAAATGTGGATGGAAATACAAAGTTGGTGTTCACTGATGCAACGGGATGCAAGACTTTTCTAAATAATTCAAAACTTCATAATTTAATAGCCTACAGCTTGTGCACGTGAATGGCATGAGTAAGGCCAGAGCACCTGTTGAATAAGATCCAACAACTATTAACAGAAAGCTCAACTCTTCAGGGTGTTTTCCTTTAATTACCCTGCGGGGACAAAAGAAGGGTTTTGAATTTGAACAACTACAGCGCTAAAGACGTCAAGTATTTCTGTTCAAATAGGGAAAATTCATTTATTGTATAAATCTTTATTAACAGCTTCTGGTGTCTGATCCACAATCTAAACATACACACTTTAGCGTTGCTTTTTAAAAGAAAAATCCCATTTTCTGCTGTATTTTTTCCATCTTGCTGTGTGGCTCGGTCCCCAGCTGCGCGTGTGTGCCGGCTGGCCAAAACCAGTGTTTATGCAGGTGCTGCAGCTGCGTCTCTTCCTATATGCCCCCCCCCCACACACACACACACACACACTCACACACTTTTCAGATTTTCCTTTCTTTGCTTACTCGTTCTTACTCCAGAAGCTACCACACATGGGTCCGTTCTGTAAAATACCCATAATAATGCAAATCACACACAGACACACACACACACACACACACACACAAACACATACACACACACACTCACACACTCATCCACATAATGCTACACTATTTGGCTAACACAATTTGGTCCACCCCACTACTGGCTCGCCTACTTCTCACGAGACAGCTGCAGAGTTGTGACATGTTAATTTCAGCCCTGAGTTGACCTCCAGCTATTTATCCTTCAACTCTGTAAACACTGGTAGCACCAGTTAACACCAATTAATGGCCACTAATCATTGCCAGATGCTGCACCTTGAGTGTGTTTCGCCCCACTTCTGCACTTGCACCAAGTGCCATGGTCACATGACCGTGACTCGCCCTGCTTTGCTGAACTCCTCGCCCTGACTTTGTGCATGTCTACTGGGCATTTTCAGACATCAACGTGCACAAATTGATGTTTTCTCCTCATGAATGCATTTCTAAATCAGACCTGGACCTTTGGGCAGTTTCCCAATGTCAGATATTGGCTGTATATTGGCTTCTGCCCCTTGTATGTGGTAACTTTATTAAGTTAATGGTGTCGAAAAAATCTTTATATGTTGTGAAGAGCCCAAATGAAAACAGACCATGCAACTATGGCAAAATGTGTTTCTAAATTAAATCTTCTGCAACCAGTGATGGGGAACGTGAGCGAGGTGCACAAGCGCAGCCCTCATATGATAGTGAAGTCACGAGAGGCGAGCTACAGAGAAACTACGCCCCTTTCAAATTAAATTCAACAGGACCTGACATCCATTTAGCAACCACCAGATATGATATGCAACAGCTAAAGAGGCACAAACAACCCAAATATCTTAAAGGCAAACCGCCGCATTCACAAAATGAGAAGCCCTACTGACACTTTAATGACAGGACCTGTGTTTATGTCCCTTGAAAGGCAAGAACACAACAGACAGCTAGCTGTCTGTCGAGTCAACAAACGTGTTCCACCAGCTCCCGGAGCAAAATGGTCTCGGAGCAGAGCGTTCTCAAAAGCTTCATCCTCCCCTCGGTTCGCGCCCGCTCCAACATTATTCTTGATTTGCTGCCTCATTGTTTGTATTGATTAGTCAAGTGTGTGCTGCTCGCTCTCCCGCTTGCCAACTGTACCGTTGCCAAGGGGGGGGGGGGGGGCGTGAACGGGCCTCTGCCAGCGACAGCCTCTGTCTGCGACAGCTGTGCCACAATATGCCGCCGATCGATATAAACAAACATGGGCCCCCCCCGCGCTGGGGAAAAGGATTGACAGGTATGATTCATCTCCGGTGCTACCGGTGGGAGGCAGGGCTAATAATATGAAAATGACAGATCCTTCCCTGGACCAACCCACCACTGGGTTTAGCGGGGGTGCGTTGGGGACCCCCCCGGTACCTGACACGCCCCCCCACCATTCACCGATTTTGTAAGGATCAGAGCATCACAGCTGTAACTTGTGGCGTTCCGTACCAGGATGAGGCCGGGAAGATGAATGGGGGCCAGGACATGGATCATTGGTGGTGCGCCAGCCTCAGTGAAAGCGAGAATATTCGAGAGAGACATCAGGGAAGAGCACGCCGTGCTTGATGACTACTTATCAAGCTACGCAGCTACAAGCTTCTCCTCGAGGCACAGCCATTGGATTCACGTCACTCGAAAACATTTGAACAAAAGGGTCCAGGGTGTGATTTTACTGGGGTATGTGTTGTCGATAATCATCTGCTGTGCTGGCAATAAATCAATGTCTGGATGGGACTTGGTGATTTCCAAGCCCCTGCACTCCTGTTGGTTGGGAGCTGTGCGTGGGTATCTGAGCTGCTGCCGGTGGGCTCTAATGGCTCGCTTGAGCGCTGGCAAGCTGCTCAGAGCTGGACCCCGGCCGCTCGGGGGTGGGCAGGAGACGCAGGCCGACTGAGAGTCAGGCTCAGCGGTGGTACAGCAGACCCCGATGTGGCGATCAGAGGCAAACAGGTGAAACAGAGAAGGTCAACCTTCTAGCCTGTCTCTACCCGGTCCTCTCCATATTAGCCCGGTCCTGCTCAAGGTTTCTTCCTGTTAAAAGTGGGTTTGTTTTTGCCACTGTTTCTCGGTGGGCTCAAGGGTCAGGCTCTGGGTTCCTGTAAAGTACCCACAGACAACACAAAGAGGGACCTGTCCTCACAGGGCCCCCTCCTCTTTGGTGCTGGCTCCTGATGCATAAGGTCCCTGTCGGAGCCTCTTTCAGTCACGTGTAGTCTTCAAGTGATCCTCAGATAATGACAAGAATTCTGGCCTGTGATAAAAAAGGAGTCATGATGAAGGATTAGGCGTGGAGGTTATGGGACCAGGATGACATCAAAAAGTGACCCAAATGGTAACGCCATGATGTAATACCTAATCAGCAAGTCATTTCTTTGACGATGGTCATGAGGATTAGGATCTATTTATGATAAGAATACACTGACCATTGGTACGGTGCAAAGATGCATCTTTGTTTTACAGGGATGAAGACCAGTGATGAAGAGCCCCAGAAGGGTAAAGGTGCCCTAAAACTCAGGGATTTAGGGTAAGCCAGGTCTGTGAGTTAGGGGTCATTTATGGAGGCCTTTTGAGGTGAGAAGGACTTTGAACCTGGATGTGAGCATGGGGAGCCAGAGCAGGTTCTGGAGTTGGGCAGTGGTGTTTAGAAGGCTTTTGAGGAACCACCTTCGTAGCAGTTGATTGTGAACGCTTGGAACAGGGTTTCAAACAGAGTTTTGTCAAAAACAAATATCTGATGCATTTTAATGCTTCACTTGCTCACTGAGAACCTGACTCCAGTCAGGCTGTTATTCTTGTCCGGAGCTGTGTTTACTTGTTCAGTCCATGGTGGAACGGCATGTTGTTTCTGTATGTTCTTCCAGGATAGAATCAGTGGCGCGGTGCCAGCATAGCCTGTACGCAGCTCTGCAGGGGTGGACGTGTCCCGTGAAGCTGGAACCTGCAGAAAAAGTCAAAATAATAAATGCGTAACAGAATCAAAACCAGGGGTTTGCTATCTTCATTCAATATTTAAGGAGGCGAGAAAGAGAGAAGTAATCAAGCCCACAGAAATCACCCCTGAGACGTCCTCATCAAAAATAACACAGCAGTGAATCTTTATCTTGAAAAAAACCCAACATATAATTAATATTATTTTCCTGTTTTATGACCATAGAATCCCAATAAAAAATGTTTTAAGATCTCAGTTTATGGAGTGTGTGAGCAGGAAATGTTTAATCAGTCCTACTGACATGGAGCTACTTAATAATCAGGGTTCATATTTAGATAAGTGTTGATTGGCGCATTTAAATCAGGCCCATTGTGTGCTGCTCTCATTAACACGACCACGACTCAGCAGGGAACCTCAATCAGGAGGATGTCAGAAGTCACCACAGACGCGTTCCTCAGGGATCCTCGGCTCCACGAGGCAACTAAAAAAAAACACAATCATAAAAATACCACACATATGGCTGGAGTGAAATGAGACATTTACACCCTTGTCTTTGTTGTCACACACACACACACACACACACACACACACACACACGATGAAGAGCTCAATGGGAATTTTCCGCTGTATTTCTCTTTTTTTGTCTTGTGAAGAAAAAAAAATCTATCCTTGAATGAGACTTCAGTCAAATATAAAATATTATTATGTTACAATATTTAGTTTTTATCCAGCTGCTGTTTATTGTTCAGCATTTCCCCTGTTGCCATGGTTGCGTCTCATTTACCTTTTTCCTTTACACACTCCCTTTCCTGTCACCACACAGGTACTTTTTTTTCCCTGGCTGAAGTTCCCACATGGTGAGACATTGCAGTGTTTTTCTGTTTCCATTTAACCGACGTCAATCACTGGCGAGCAGTTAAAGGGCTCTGGCGTGAGACGGCGAGGTGGGGCAGGCGCCGGGGTCACGCGATCAGCTGCGAGGGTCTTGTGTCAGAGGAACAGGGCGATCAGCGGCGGGTGATGTCGGAGGGACCGACAGAGGCAGCCGGCGACACGGCGACCTGACCCGATCCGGCTTGGAACATCAAAACGTCAACGCCGCAGTGGGCGCCGGGACCCCGGGACTCAAACGAGGGGGCAACGACAGTTAACCTGCAGCACTGATGGAGGGATGGCAGTTAGCTCTGCGGGGAGGGCTCTGTCTCTCTCTGCGAGGACACTGAATGGTGTTCCAGTGTCTGCACTGGTTGTTCTTAATGGGCTCTCTGGCTTTCTGCCACTCTCAGCAGAGGCACCCCGTATCGTGTCTCCCAGCATGAAGGGTGTGTGTCCTTGGTATGTTGCTGCACTTCACTGTGTGTAAGAATGATTCTTCATTCTGGTAAGTTTGAGCTGAGAACAGTTGTACACTCCCATCTTACTATGTAATACAATGGATTCTATGCATATTTACAATATTACACACAAATGTACATACATACTTACACATATTAAAGAAGCACACACACACACACAGACACACATCATCACATTTCTATCTTTTTGGGAACTGAAAAGATCCCTTCTACAGACATAACACATTACCCAGCTCCTTACCCAAACCATCCCAACTACCCCCTTAACCCTGACACTAACTAAAACCTAATTCTAACATCAACCTCGAAACCGCGTCATAACCCTCAGACACTCCTTTGAAGTCGGGGGGGCCCAGCAAAATGGCCCCACTTTTCTTATAAAATTGGTATTTTGATACTCAATATGTAGTAAATGGGAGAGAGCGCGCGCACACACACGCACACACACACACACACACACACACACAAACACACACACACACACACCCACACAGCGTGTCCTCAGACCTGGGAGACTTTGCACATGAAAGGTGCTCCACATCAGAAGAAGTCAAATTGGCCTTGGCTGGGAGGACTGGTCCAATCAACCTCCAACCGTATAATTAGTAATTAGATTGGGATTACGGTGGGCTCCGAGTGGAGGAGCGTGGCCAATTCGAATCAGCATATGAAATGTGATTAAATTAATAGGAGGAAAAATTGAAATATTAATGTCCTTTTCTTCCACCGGGTCTCAGTTTGATTTGTTTGAACTTTGGTTAATTACAGACTCGCAGAGTGCGAAAGGGAGGTGGGCATCCTCGGCGTTCTCCAGACCGTTCGGGGGCGTCCCAACAGCCTCGCATGCCGATTGTGACACAACAGCAGATTCTCTGTTCTCTGCGCTTGACTTTATCTGGAAATGACAGCGATATAATGAGGGAATTTAAAAAAAAAAAAAAAAGGAAAGGAAAAACCCTTTACGTGTTTTGTTTACCGTTGAACCTCGCGTCTGACATCTCAGAGGATTGATTTGCATTTAAAGTTAAGTGTGTCAATGCCGAGCGGTGCCAGAATGGCCTTGATTCGAGCCATAGGAGCCGGAGAAAATGTGCAATCAGTCTCCCATTCAGATCTCCACTTATCGTTTGCCTCAAAGGTTTCCAGCATGACTATTGCTTTGGTATTAAAAGGAATAATTCTTAACAATATACCTGTCATCCGGATTTTCATTTCAAAGGAAAAAAAAAAAAAGATCGAACAACTGTAGTGACCAACGGGGTTATTGTGCAACCCTGACAGCCGCTAATTTATTTCTTTTAAAAAGTCAATTAATATCAGAATTATAGTATTTAAAATTACAATGTTCAGCCCAGTTTCACAAAAAAAAAAAAAAAAAAAAAGAAAAAGAAAAAAGAAAGTCGGGGCCAGGGTAGATGGAAGTCAGCGTTGAAAATGCAGCTTCCTGCCTCGGATCGAGATGCAAGTTGGGAATAGCCCCGACAAACGGGGAGGGTTGGACAATGAGGTCCGACTGAGGACTGATAATGGCATGAAAAGATGGTCCAGAATGCTCGAGGGACCGACCCCCTCCGCTCTGCATACAGTTTGATTTTACGACTCCAGTTTTGTTTCTGAAGCTCTTAATGGACTGGCCGTTCGTGCGCGGCCGATCTTTTCAAGCCGCACACTCGCCCAAGGTCCACAGACTAATTACTGCTCGTGGCTCGCGGAACAAGAATGGGACATTTTTACTCGCTGGCTTTTACCCAAAACGAGATGATGAATGATGTTGTTGTTTCTCTGATGGTTTTATGTGGGGCACATTGGTCGACCTTGGCTGTCTGAGAGGCTGTGCTTTATAAATAAGCTGGATTATTGTGCATTTCGCTAAAAACGGACAAAAGCGCAGGTTTTTCCTGATCTTGGGCCTCGTTTTGTTGAACAGACCGTAATAAGGTGCACAGTACAGTATGATTTATTGATGATTCTTGTACTGGTGGGGGGGGCGGGTGCAAAGGAGGGTGGGTGGGTGCACTGCTTGCGGGACGTTCTGTGCATTAAAATGTATGATGTAAGGGGGGGGGCATGTAAGACATCTACATGGGCAAAAGAAGATGAATAAATATTGAAAGATTCTTATAAAATATTCACATCAACACAAACAATAAAAGCAACAGAGGGATTTAGGAGGGGCCCTGGAGTCTGTAGGGGATGGGCTTTCAAAGGCTGCGCACACGTTTCACCGAGGAGGGAGCTTTTTTTTTCGTTTTCGCTCTCTGATGAATTGGCTCTCAGCATGCGAAAATAAAGATCTGCTCGAGATCACAGGTTCTGCCCTCAGAGGGTTCTTTGTTTTTTAAGTAATCACCGGGAGTCGGAGGAGTAAAAAGAGGCGCGTTTTTAAACACGACGACTCCCCCCTCTGACGGCCCCGTTGGGACCTTTGATTCTGTAGCAGGTGTCACGGGGGCCTGAAGGAGGCCCTGGACGGGACTCCTTTAGTGGCGGTGGACACGTTTGTCTCGCTCTTTGATTTGTCATTCCGTGACTCCTGGTGTTGATCCTGCCACGTTTGTCTCATGAAAAAAAAAAAAAAAAAAAAATGGAATGGGTTTAAAATCCCAACGCACGGCTGTTTATGCTATTTCACCCATAAAAGAAGCTAATGATGTTATGCTTTTCTCTTACATTTTCCTTTGGAGTGGCTGACTAATACACACACGCTATTCTATTTATCACGCTGGCAAAAAAAAGTGAGTTACTAAGTGAGCAAGACAGACCTTTTTTTTCTTTTTTTTTTTAGAGTTATAGAGCCGATTAACTGTGGCAAGATTATATTCAGAGCCAACGTCTTTTGGGAGCTATATTCATTTGAGTTCAGGCCAAAAAGAAATCAGTCTCTCTTTTTTTTTTTTGCATTAATGTGGAAATAATAGTTGAATTCTGATATTTTTCTGTGATGGCTGTCATGCCAAGACTCCGGATCACATTAAATTCCCCCCGAAGCCCAACCAGGGCCTGGGTTTGACAGCTGGATTCATCCGGAAGAGTTTCCTCGTTTTAAATTCCCTCTGATTCCGCTCCTTGTTGTCCTCACTGTTCCTGTTTTTTTTTTCTTTTTTGCAGGATCCGACCTTTTAGCTCTGACTATGTCTGATGCCGAACCCTGGGTTCCTAATGAAAGGACACAGACGGGAAGTGCAGCCACCCAGTCCTCCAAGGACCACGATCCAGCAGGATTTTCTGTCCTACACCCGCTTTTGAAGAACAGAAAACCCGCTGGGAGAACAGGAAGACCAATAAGGAGTCATCCCCCCGGTGGACCCGATGACCTGCTGCCAGACCCCACAGGCGCCACGGGCGCGTAGACGCGATAGGAGGAAGGCAGAAGAAGGCACGCTCTCCCCACCTTTCCAACAGTTGATGCTGTCCTCCGGGCCCTTCCGCCCACCTCCGAGCTGCAGGGGCGGCGTCATCATCAAAAAAAAAAGAAAAAAAGGCAACAACAACAACACAGGACGCGTCTCACACCTCGGAGACTGCAGCTGCGTGACGCGTCTGCTTCCCCCGCCTGTAGACATGCCGCTGATCGTCTGCTCCACGCGTTCGAGCAGCCTGCGCGCTCTCCGACCACAACCCGTGTGTTGCTCTGGATACAGCCAGCGTCGCGTGCAATGGCTTAATATTCAACATCAGCTTCAGTCAGATCAATGAGGTAACACTCGACTTTATTTATTCATGTAGTGCCTCTTACAATCCGAATTGCCTCCAGGTGCTTTTCGAGAAACCCAGGGCCAGATCCCCCTACAAGCACCAGTAACAGGAAAAAAAAACAAACTCCCCGTTAACAGGAAGAAACCTTGAGCGGGACCAAGCTCATATGGGAGGACCCCCACCTGGTGATGGGTGGCTGGGTAAAGGAGGAAAAGGGAGGAAGAGCAGGAAGAGGAGAGACAGACACCTGCATGAAATACCTAGAGCAACCTGAAAATATAGTAGTTCTAATGAGCAATAAAAGGTAGAGCTGAGAGGGTCAGCAAGGTCAAAGGTCAACAGAGAGAAGGGGAGGAGAGAGGAGACACCTGTGTAGTGCACGCTAAACTACAGGTATTTGCCTTTATATGTCATTTATTACCATCCTTAATGGCTCTAAACCCCTCCTTCAGAGCGGGGCCGAGGGTTCCACTTGTGAGTACTTCTGTGATTAAGAAAAATAATAATAATAATAATAATAATAATAAGAGGACGGAGAGACACATGAAGGCATGAAAGGCCCAGCGCGAAATCCAGAAAACCACGTCTGCCGCTGAGCCAAAGGTGGCGGACGTGTGTGCGCGCGTGTGTGTGTGTGTGTGTGTGTGTGTGTGTGTGTGTGTGTGTGTGTGTGTGTGTAAAATGGCCTTCCCCGCGGCGGGGAAAAGGGAACGGGAGTGGACGAGGTGCGCAAAGCTTACCAGCGCTGAAAGGACGGAGAGGGGGGGTGTGTGTGTTGACGGCAATTTCACCGCGGGGTGGCGGCGCGCACACACGGCGCCCCGGGTGCTCCGGGGGCCTGTGCGGTGTCTGATTGCACTAAATTGTGGCACTGTTTTTAGTACACAAACAAGTGTTAGAGTGGCGGCTCCGTCCACCGCCCAGGTGGGGGGCTCGGGAATAAAAGGGGACCTCTGCACCTTTGATGGATGAATAGTTTCATTTAAGGGCCTTTATGTGTGTTTTTAAGTGTATAAAAGACCACAAAGACGTATCCCGCCGCAGGAAAGGGTCACATGATGATTCCTGGATTGAAAAAAGGAAAAAAAACTGTTTTATTTTTACTGAAGGGAAACAGTGTCAGGCGAGAGTGCATCGCTGCGTCCTCAAGGACTGGTCTGTGGGGAGATAAGGAGATCAATTATTCACACAAATGTAATTACCACAATATTAAAATGCACGGGAAATGTAATTTTGTGGTGGAATAGAAAAGAAAAAAAAAATCGTCTTCTTTTGCGTTTCGCAATCGAATCCCTCTGCCTTTTTAATCAGCCTTTTTTTTTTTTTTTTTTATCACAAGCGCCAAACACTTAAAAGTTGTTACAGCAATTTGTTGCGCGCAAAAATGATGAAGTATGGCCATTGTAATGGGCCGCGACGTCTCATCTAAGATTCCCGCTCCGTCTAACGGGCGCAGTTATTTTCCAGGGAGAGAGGCATTTCCCTCCGATCTCATCCATCTCGCTTATGGAAATCAGTGTCTTAATCCGGTTAGAGCCTGCGCAGTAGGGGGAGAGAGGAGAAAGTACAATCTCGTTTACCTTAATGGGGAATGTTTTCGGAGCGGTTAACCAATGAGGAGGCCCGTTCAGCCGGGGAGCGGAGCTCGGGGCGCTAATAGTCAGGGAATTTGACAAAGCACAACAAAGCCTAGAAACACTTAATTACGCAATATTTTAATGCATAAATGTGACTCCGATCTTCGCACTCCTAAGCAAACGAATGCCCAGTAACGTGCTGCATAACATACTCCATAATTCCACTTTTTATTCTTTTAATCTGTCGCCACTTGCCGACAGAGCAACGTGATGTTCGGCTAAGTGCGCTCGCCAGAGCGATTCCTCCACAGAAAGAAACAAAAAAAATTACCTTAATGGGCACGGGAACAAAGAGGCGAGCTAATTGCGGCTGCCGCTGACCCTTCCGTGGAAGCTGTGCACAGTCAGAGGGCACCGGAGGATAATTGCAGCCGAGGAACCGAGGCGTTCTACTGTACGCCGCCGCGCCCCGCCTCCTTCGGGCTAATAGCTCCTTCCATTATTCCCGGCCGTGCACAGGTGTGACCGGGTTGTTTGTGACGAGTCGACGCTCCGAAGAATCACGTAAGGGGGAATACGGACAGTAGAGGGTCATGGAAACACGGTGTGACCTCTGACCTTTGATGCCAACTTGTTTGCTCTCTCTCTCTCTCTCTCACTTCCTGTGAGTGTCTCTCTCTCCGTCAGCAGGGCGTTGGGTTGCACCAGCGCGCTCCACCGAGCGCCGTGAAAAGGATGTGCCGCCCCGACAGGCGCGTTCGTGCACGTGAGGAGGATGTCGCGCCCTTCGACGGGGCGCGAGCGACGCCTTCGCCCCTGCAGGTGATAACAGGCGTGCACTTGCCTGCCCGGCAACACACACACACACATACACACACACACAGCACGAATCCTACGCGCTTGACCTACAGCACGTCCGCGGCCCCGCGTCCTCCCCTCCCTACCGTCCTCGTAAACAAACCGCCGCTGTCAGCGTTCGCCGTCACATGCGGGGGGGGGGGGGGGACACGCACGCAAGCAGCCGATAAAAGTCGGCGCCCACACCCGGCCGACGTGGTGTGAAACTGCAATGACAAGGAGAGATGCAAAGCGCAGGTGAGTCACGGCGAGAGCAGCAT
The DNA here is from genome assembly GCA_911728415.1 of Lagocephalus sceleratus. Taxonomy (NCBI): domain Eukaryota; kingdom Metazoa; phylum Chordata; class Actinopteri; order Tetraodontiformes; family Tetraodontidae; genus Lagocephalus; species Lagocephalus sceleratus. The sequence goes on along the minus strand of CAJVRN010000087.1, from coordinate 3,848,899 downwards.
GACAATCTATATTTCATAGACCGGCGGCGCCTCTGAGGGTGGAGTCGGGCTTTCTGGTTTTTAATGGAGATGCAACCACAAGAATGTTTCATCTCCCCGAAATCTGTGGTTTGCGCGTTGTTTTTTAGTCTAACTGCAATTAATTGATATCTGAAATGAACAGTAACCTTTTTTTTTTAACCTCCCAAGGCTTGGGTCACCTATAACGGCTAACTCTGCTTATGAAGCCAAATGTCCACAAACAAGGATCTTTAAACATGATATTATTACAATTTTTTTATATTATTATACAGTGTGGCCTCATCTATCAGGGCTTACGTTATGAAATAACCCGTGATAGATGAAATCCGAAGTAAACAGCTTTATTGTTTACAATTATTTTACAGGTTTTAAGGCCGTAAAACCCCTAACCACACACTTTTATACACTTTTCTCACAGGCTTTAACATTATCTCACAGTTAAACACTTTCAAAGTTCAAACTTCTTCCTCCGCCTTTTGGGTGCGACCACAGGTGCCTTTTCCCCCGCAGTTTGCCAATCTGGATTCAGCGCACAATGCAATGTAAAAAAAAATCCGTGAAGTAGCGAAGCCGTGAAAAGTGAACCTCGTTATAGCGAGGGTACACTGTATATATTATACATATATATATATATATATATACACACATATATACATATATATGTATTCCCAAATTTCCTCAAAACCACTCGTTTCAAAATATCGTTACAATACGATACTCTTTTTTTCTTTTTACTCACAAGTCCCAATAGTTCTAAATAGTAAAGATATATTAGGAATCTATATCAAAAGAGAGCTCGGGTCTCAGGAGGTTCTGTTAGGATCAAGATCATCTCCTGGGTTTGACCCCTGGAGGTTGAAGGGAAACTGCCTTTGAACAGGAAGAAACCCCGTGCAGGACCAGGTGTTTAAGGGGTCTCCAAAAAATGTTTCCTAACAGTGGGAGGACGCAGGGAGGACGCGCACGCTCTCGAGACCCCCGAGCTGGAACCGACCGTCTTGCTGTGGTGCATGAAAGACTCATTATGCTTTTCGCACATCAGAATGCAGGAGGAAGCGGAGCGGTGATGCAACGCCGATCTGCCTCAGTCTCCAGCAGGGCGTCACGGCGCTCCTTCATGTCTGGGTGTGGCACGCGCGCTGCTCCGCGAGCGACTCCTGCCGCACTGCTGCGAGACATTTCGGCAGCCCGAAGGCAGAAGACGAACCCTTCCTCTTTGATTAAACCCATACAGAGCCGCAGATTGGGAAGCAAGAGCGCTCCTTAATTCCCAGTGTCCCCACACTCCCCATTCTCCCACCGGCTGGTATTTATCTTTCTCTCCCGCCTTCTGTTTCTGATCACGTTTATCCATTGGGGCTTTGCCGAATAGAAAAGTGAAATTACAAGAGACCAGAAGCAGAGACGAGGGGTCCGAAGCGCCCGTCACTGGTGTTGATCATCTGCGCAGCGCCCACGCGGTTCGCCGCGGCCTCGCGGTGTCTCGGCGTGAGCGTCGTGAGCCATCTGTCGGGATAAACGCGTTATCGGAAACACAAAGAGAGAGCGGGGAGAGCCTCCGCGAAGCGCCTTCCTCTCCCGGGGGCCCAGGCAGGCCTCTGGGTAATCGCCCAGCGCCTCACACTCCACCAAAAAAAAACAAAAAACAAAGATTTCTTCTTTTTCCGATTGTCACGTACGCAATTTAAAGAGGATTTACGCGAACAAAACAAGCAAATCAAGGAGACAGAGGAATAGAAGTTGGTCCGTGGGCGTTCAAGGAGCAAGGTTAAGCTTCCTCGTTTCTTCTCCTGGGCTCCACATCTGTAATCCTCGGTGAGCAAAGCAGAAAAGCAGCTGTTGGGGGGGACAGATGTGGGCAGATGGGCACGTTAGCGTGGGGAGAGGGGGCGGCGAGCGCTCACGTACAACGCAAACACAAACGCGTCCACTCCTCCGTCCAGTCCCGGGCTAATTTCTTCAAACTCCGCCCGGGCGCGAGGCAAACAGACCCATCCGCCCGCCGCCGAGGTGACGGTAATCTGTTTGCCCGCTTTTGGCTGTGTTTAATTTTTCGCCGGGTTGAAAACAAAACGACTTCCTTGCAAACACGAACGGAGCGCGTCGGGGGCCCCCGGCGCCCTGTCCTGCCATCTGTCGCTTGCTTGCGGCAGGATGTGAGCATGGCTGGAAGAGAGGGCTCCCGATTACCGCCGGTGTTGACCAGGGACGATTTCAGCGCGCGGGTTTAGGACACGGCAAACATCGGAGAGCGCGCCCAAACGGGCCGGAATCAGTAATATGGCCTCTTTGCTGAATCCGACATCCACGGATGATGGAAACGGGAGCGGGCTGGGAGTCGCGTATGGGATGCAATACATGTGGAATGTGTTTTTCAGCTCCGGCTCGGCTGGATGTCCAATCACTCGGAAATATCTCCCCTTCATCCCGCACCGCCGTTGAATCCCGACCAGGTAGTTAACTTTTAAGGGATGATTCTCCACGGCCGTCCTCCTCTGGCGCTCCGGCTTGCAGCTACTTCAAGGAGAAAATGTTTGTTTCCCGTCAGAGTGATATCCAAATGAACTTTGCGGCTTGGTGAAATTAATCTCCGGAATGGAGAAGAGTGCCGCGTGCGCCGCGCTTTTCTTTACATCTATGACATTGGAGGGGGGAAAAAAGCACAATGCCGGGGGCCTGTTGTTGGATTTTGTTGGACCGTTTCCCACTTCCATAAACAAAGAGGAGAAACGGCCTCTTCCTCACAAAACCACACATCTCACGGAGAAATTAAATAAATCCAACATGTTAAACCTTGAATAAGCTAATTAACAGTAGGCCGCCTTGGAATGCAATTAACCAGCGCGCGTCTGTTTGGAGGGTCGACGTTGAACGTTGGGGGGGGGTACTTGCTGTCTTTTCACCGACGCTCCCTTTGTTTGGGCCCAAATAATCTTCAAGCCTGGTGTTTTAATTCGACAACATTGTTCCGTGAAATCGGTTATTTGCGAGCGCGCGGTTTAGCGTACGCATAAACGAGCTAAAAACGCTGCCCGCGCAGGAGATAACGCGCTTCTGCCATTATTTTCAGGAACATCTCCGTCCCCCCCGCCCCCCCCCCCCCTCCCTGGGTAGGGCGGGCAAGGATGAGGTTCAAGCAGGAGCAGATCCGCGGTTGGACTCATTCCAGATGCAAATCACATTCTCGCCATGTGGGTCTATTAATAGATTGGATACAGTCTTGTCTGCTGCAATTTATTAAAATGATTAAACATCTTGGCAGCGGTTCAAGCACTGCTAACCAACCCCGAAGTGAAACAGCCCAACTTCTCAGTTAGAATCAATTAAGTCAATTGTTTAATTTATTATAGTACCTCTAGAAGTCTAATACTCAAACCATCCATCCTTCTGCTTCTGCACTCATGTAATTGTGTTTATAAGCCCTGTTTCAAGGGTACTTTAATATATTTTTAATACAACGCCCTCACTGCAGGACTTTATTTTTAACACTTGACAGTTCTAAATCAAAAATACCACAGACATTGGGGTGTGTGTGTGTGTGTGTGTGTGGGGGTGGGGGGGGGCACTGGTTCTGTCCTCCTTCAGGTGAAAACCCATCCCGAATCCTGACGTGAAAGGAGGCTGCATCAAAGTCTTCCGCCTCTGCCGATAACAAAGGGCCCCTTATAGCCAGGCCCGTCACTCTAACATGTTTCAACCGACCACCCAGCACCCCCCAGCAACCCCCAACACCCCCCCCCCTCCACCTCCCCACGCGACCTCGACCCCTGTCAACCACAAGCGCATCAGAGCCGAGGGCGGCCGAGCGGCGGCGGAGAGGCTGGACCTCATCTCACCTCTCAAAGAGCTCGGCGACCCCGTGGCTCCCGGCTGCATTCACGCCGCCTGACACCAAGTTCAAAGTAATTTCTTCTCCTCGTGCGGATCCATGTGCGCGCGTGCGTGTGCGGGGGGGGCGCGCTGGTGGCGGTTAGAGGCGGGGGGTAAATTAGAGGGTTTGTTCAGCGGTGGTGTGCATGTTTTTCTGCAGTAGCGCATGTGCGCTCCGTCTCCACGCCTCGCGCGCCCTGTGAGCCATTACTGCCCCTTAAGTCTCTGGCGCCAACAGATATTCACACACACATTATTTACATCTCACACGCGGCCTAATGGCGTGACATGTTTACATGTTTAGCCACTTCAAAGGCGCATTTGCTTCGATGGCATGGATGGGTGGTGGCCATGGCGACGGCATCGACGTTTTTTTTCCTTTCTTTTTTTTTCAATGATCCCTTCGCCAAGAAAAAAAAAGGGCCTTCAAATGAGGCCCAGTTTCAACAGGATAAATAATGTAGGTTGATGCACCTCAATGGAGTCATCTTAACCCCATTTTCTCCCCTCCATTTATTCCACCGCAGGAGCGTCCCCCCCCCCATCCCCCCATCCCTGTCCGCTGAAGCCATTTAACACTCGCTAACGGCAAAGTCGCGGGGCGACGGGGCTTTTTCGTGAAATTGATGTAACTTGACATAAGCTGACCCCTGTCAGATACTTCTGTCACAGGTAAGCTCCGACAGCACCGTGAGGTCCGTTTTGATTTTCTTCTGGAGCTGCCCGGGAAGCCATTTTGTGCACTCAGATTACAGAAACAGCAAGTTTATTTATTTGTTTTGGGTTTTTTTATTTTTTATTTCGTTCTTTCTCCAGACAATTCATCGCACGTCTGGGGAAATCAAAGCACCCGCTTCTGTCCAGGGAAATCGTCGTGGAGGATATTTGTTTCTTGCAGCGAAAGCCACGACGACATCTAAATATCCACCCAAAATAGCACATTCATGGATCTTCTGAAGTGCTTTTGCAGGAACCTGAAGGGGTAAAAGGGGTATTTCCTTCACTTCATGATTAACTATCTTGAAAATTATGCTTATAACTCCATCCAGATGCATTCATTTGTCATTGAAAACCTTTAAATTTGCCATCAGAGTTGACTGGCTGTGTTTATTTTCCCTCCCGACTTCGCTCCGACTGCGGGCGACTTGTTCCAGCCCCCGTCGATGATTAACTCTCCTGGCGTCCTTTCAGGTCTCACATTAAAGCTGGAGACCTTCCGCGCCTTTGACATGATACGAAAGCTTTAATTTGTCACCGCGCGCGGCGCCAGGAAAACATGCCAACAGAGGAAATAAATAGGATGCAAATAAGTTCCGCCAAAAAGGAAAAAGAAAAGAGCCGCACAATGTAGAAATGAGCAGAGTAATTGAACAAAAGGTTGGGTAATGGGCTTTTCATCGAGGCTAACTGAAATGGCTGCATTTGTGCCGCCGCATCAATTAGTAAAACTTTTCCTTTCTCCCTTCCTCTCCTCTTTTCTCCGGCTCCGGGAGAAGACTATGAAATTGCCACCGCCCGACACAAAGAGAAAAGCCTTTTATTGCGCGTGCCTTTCAAAACATGTTTTCTGTCTGCAGCGCTGGTCTATTTAGGACTCGCCGATGGAGGGGAGGGGTAAGCAAATCGGAGCGTCTGAAAAGAGGATTCCGTCTGGCGTGAGAGCATTTTCTTATAGGTGTATTTGAAGGCAGCCTGCCGAACCACTTTAGTTTAAAGTTAAAAGGTAAATAAGGCGCCCGCCTTCTGTTTGAGTTGCATTCCTGCAAAATTGAGTGCAGAGCCGCAGAGGTCGGCGGCGGCGCCGAAACCAGGCGAGGGAGGACAAAATCTCCCCCCGCTCATCAAGGCCTCTCTTCCTGACACGCAAGGTCTCCTAAAAATTAATCAACACCCCCTAACATCCATCATTTTTTTCCTGACAACTTGCTGAGAACGGATGCCCTTCATGGAGGGGTCGAGGGGGGTCGGGGTTAGCCCTTTCACCCCCATTAACCAGGTTGGCATCGAACAAGCGACGCGAGGAGCGTGCATTTACGTCATCACGTGACCCTTTTGATCTATGTGAGGGTTAGCATGTCGCCGGGTGAGGAAGTACAGTAAAGTGTTCCGATACTGTAGTTGCAACCTACCAGAGTACCAAAATTTAAAGTGAGGACATTTTTGGAAAGTGAGGACATTATGGGTGGTCCCCACATCTTCAAAGTTAAGGTTTAGGTTAGAATTGGGTTTAAGGTTAAGTTGAGACTGAGTGATACATTATGTGTATGAGGGTCCCCACAAAGATAGAAGAACAAGAATGTGTGTGCAAGTGTGTGTGTGCGTGTGTGCGCGTGCACGCTCACATATGTGTTTCCACGCTGCAGGCGGAGGCTGCTGATGGCATTAGGCTGCACGGGTCCAGAGGACCAGCTGGCCACCAGCTCTCAGCAGCCGTTTCAGCCCAGGAACAGGCATGAAAGGGCCCCTCGGACCTCTGGGGAGTGCTTAGTGTCTTGTCGGCCATTGTGGCCCTAATGGTCCCCTGCAGTCACGCTCAGCATTCATAACTGGCCATTATACTGGACCGAAACCAATCGCTTTGCCACGCCTGTTGGAGTCAAGAGGCCGACGTAGCCTCCTGTTGAAGCCCCGCCAGAAGATGGAGCTCGGGCCAGCTCGCACACAGGACCTCACAGTTCCCTCGTTCATCCCGCGACGGCGGGGTCCTTTCTTCCTCCTGATCCCCTTTGTCTCCCCTTCCAGACTGCCCACCCTCTGCCTCCCGTCTTTTTTTTTTTTTTTTTTTTTTTCTCCCCCCCCCGTCCTCGGTCAGCTGCTGGACTGTATGGGGTTGACAGGGCCCTCCAGGCCTGCTGGTAGCCGCCACCTGTCCACCTTCCAGAGGATGAACAGTCACACAAAGACACAGCGGACTTCCATAAATCTGGAGGGCAAAAAGAGTTCCTGAGTGGCTCCTCTGAGCTTCCATCGACATTGATTTTTCACACCTTTTTTTTTTTTTTTACAAGCTGGGGGGGGGTTGATCCGCCTCTGTGGTTTATGTTTGTTTAAACGTAAATGCGCTCTCCCATATTACATATTTGCAAGATATCATTTCCTTCTAACGAACACAACCGCCCCACGGGTGCGAGAAAACAGGGAAGGGAAGCAAAATACAGCTTTTGCAGACAGTAATGTGTCACAATTGGGCTGATTGTAAACTTCCCAACAGGGTGCGGAGAAATTGCGTTTGATTCGTGCAGGAGAGTGCAACAACAACAAAAAAAAAAAAAAAAAAAAAAAAAAAAGAATCTGAACAGAAGTGGAAGATAATTCCTCTGGAAGACGGCGTAAACCGCGAAGTTCTGCCAGCATGCAGCCGTTCAGACGCGATCCGACCGATCAAAGGTGTTACCCGAGCGCCTCGGAGTCTGCCCTGCCTCTCAGGTGCATCGTGGGCCAATTACGGGGAGCTCTCTTTGTGCGGGGGTTGTGTACAACTGACCGGGCGCCCGGTGTCACGGTGGGTTCAAAGACCCCGATGGTGTCAAAGAAAGTCCCTGGGGGGGGGGTTGTGAGCGAGAGCTTCTCCGACAGAAAAAAACAACCCCCCCACCACCCCCCACCTCCCCTTCTCTCCTCAAGCCCCAGAGCTCCAGACAGGAGAACAATATCATGTCAAGCCGGTGAATCTCTAATGTGGAGCGGACGGGCGCACGAGCGCGCACACGCAAACACAAAGACAGAGGCGCACAAAAAGGGATGAAGGTAGGGCTCGGGAGATTAATCCGGGTTTTTGGAGAAGGATGACGCGAGAAATGGTGTTTCAAAAGTTACTGGTATCGATCCAGCGTTACATCAAAGGAGAGCTTTTATCTCCCGCTTTGACGCTCTCCAGCGGCCCCCAGCTGCACGTCCTGCCTCTATGTCTATTTTTAACTGTTTTCGCTCCGTCTCCAGATCAGTTAAAACTATTTGTTCCACATCCGCCCGGCTGTCAGTTGGGACGGAACCTCTAAAGAGACGCTCGGCGGCTTCAAAGGAAGCCCAGACAGCTCTCGTCCTCATTGTTGACGGTGCGAGAGCATCTCTCCAAGAGGACGAGAGCGAGACAATCGCTCGGGAAAGAGCAGAAGATAACGTCGATGAAAGGTCTGACCGAGTTCGTCAAAAAAAAGGATGAGAATAATGCAACAGCACGAGCTGAAGCGGTTTCTTCTGTTACGTAATATAATCGCATAACGTAATGTAATCGTGATCCAATCAGAGCTACGGTAACCTTTATGTGGCAGACGACATTTTTCATCATTAGTTTAATGAGACTGTGGAGCATCCCGGTCTGGGAATTAGACGGAATATAAACACAAAACCTGTAATGGAGTTTCGAAGTCGGCAACAATTTTCTTGGTATCAATGTGTTTATTTTTCCTTTATTAACTGGGTCCAAAGGAAACCGACCTTTGAGGCGAGGGGAGATGATGTAGAGGGGCGCGGTTATGGAAGTAAAGTTCAGTGCATTAAAAAAAAAAAAACACAAAACAACAGGAGCAAATACGCGACAGAGTTAGCTGGAACTGGTCTCCAGTCTTCAGCACTGGGCGGACTGAGACTGAGCGTTCCATGAGATCATTCCCACTTCAGAAAACTTCTCTATAAATAAAGGGTTATCATTAAACCGTTATGATCAATTATTGAATCATTCCCACTTATGAGTTGGGAACAAAAATAGCCCGCCATTAGAAATCAATCAGTTCAGTCGTTTTTACCAGTCTGGGGGGGGGCGTGATGGAGGGTTCCATTAAGCCCCGTTCGTAGATGAACTGCATCTGATGACATCACGCTACATCTAATCCGCTCTTTTGTCAACTCCGGGAAGGTTTAGGGATGATTATTTCCACTTCCTGGTTTTCCCTCCTGTGGGAAGAACAAGGATGCCACCCCCACTCCCACCCCCGCAGCGTTGTTTGTAGCCAAGTCAGAGGGCGCCATTAAATCTCAATATGGTTGGGCCGCCTCCGCCCCTGACCCGGGCGCTCTTTAGCATTCCGCTCACGCGCAGAACCCCTGTAACGCCGCCTGCCATCTCCTCACAGGAATATTATGAATTCTGCCCTGTGCACCTTTGCCGTTACACAAAGGCGTCGAGAGAGAAGGAAAAAAGAAAAAAAAAAGACGTCGGTCCATTTACGTTTTCTTTCTCTCGCCCCGCTTTTCTCCTCGGGTTCAAGGACGCGGCATCGTGTGTGACAGCATCTATCTCGCCATCCCTCGATGTTTTTTTTATTTTTCCGACCATTAGTGTTTGTCCCTTTCTATAAAACATTTCTCGGCGACGGAGCGGAGAAAATAAATAACAAGGCAGAGGGGCGAAAAAAAAAAAAAAAAAGGATCCTGCCGGGGACGTGCCACAACAGTTCACGGCGGTTCCTGGGCTTTGACGGGGGAAGAACGAGCCGAGGGTGGAGGGAGAAGGGAATGGCATCGGGAAAGAAGCAAGGAATGGAACTGACAAAATGATTTTGAGTGTTGCCTTTTGGAATAAAGAGTCAAATCAATCAAAAAAACAAATGCCAGAAGTGAAGCGACGGGTCGGGACGTCAGCGGGCCACTCACAGTACAGCGGGCTTCGGGTCCCGCTACCATCCTCTCTGTCAGATGTGGGCCCGTTTAAAAGCCAAAAATGTTCTTTCTGGGTTTTTTTTTTTTTTTTTCCTGCTGTGTGAATTGAAAATGGAAGGGAGCTTTCACACCAGAGTCGGTTGATCCACGAACCAGAATTACTCAGGTGGGTCTCGGGTTCGTTTGAAATGAAGACCTAGTGCAGCTCACTCCCAAGGAAGGGAAGTGGACCAAAGAGAGGAGGTAGACCAAAGACAGGGGGTGGACCTAAGACAGGAGGTGGACCAAAGACAGGAGGTGGACCTAAGACAGGGGTGGACCAGAGACAGGAAGTGGACCAAAGACAGGGGGTGGATCAAAGAGAGGAGGTGGACCTAAGACAGGGGGTGGACCAAAGACAGGAGGTGGACCAAAGACAGGAGGTGGACCAAAGACAGGAGGTGGACCTAAGACAGGGGTGGACCAAAGACAGGAAGTGGACCAAAGACAGGGGGTGGATCAAAGAGAGGAGGTGGACCAAAGACAGGAGGTGGACCAAAGACAGGAGGTGGACCTAAGACAGGGGTGGACCAAAGACAGGAAGTGGACCAAAGACAGGAAGTGGACCAAAGACAGGAGGTGGACCAAAGACAGGAAAAGAAGAGAGGAGGTGGACCAAAGACAGGAGGTGGACCAAAGACAGGAGGTGGACCTAAGACAGGGTTGGACCAAAGACAGGAAGTGGACCAAAGACAGGAAGTGGACCAAAGACAGGAGGTGGACCAAAGACAGGAAGTGGACCAAAGACAGGGGGTGGACCAAAGACAGGAGGTGGACCAAAGGCAGGAAGTGAACCAAGAGGAGGTGGACCAAAGACAGTAAGTGAACCAAGAGGAGGTGGACCAAAGACAGGAGGTGGACCAAAGACAGGAGGTGGACCAAAGACAGGAGGTGGACCAAAGACAGTAAGTGACATCACTCCAAAGCAGCGTTTTGTAATGATCTAAAGTCATTCCGTAAGAATGCTGTCTTGCGCGCTGTTTGCGCCGTGCCCTTATCGCTCCCTTCACCACGAAGGTGGGGGCAATTAGAGCAGGCATCTCTGTTGTTAGTCATGTCTGGGTAGTCGGGGGCATTTTCTCAGTTCGGCCTCATTATGAATCCCGACTGCAGAGCTGATGCATCCAGGCAAAGATTCTGTACTCTCTAGCAGGGAAGAGATTCACTCATGAACATTTCAGCAGACCTCAGTACCTTTGAAATAGTTCTTTTCAAAAGCACCACGGGGTGTATCCATACATATTTCATTGTGCATGTTCAGAGAGGCAACGCGAATTATTTATGGGGTCCAAGGAGAGGAGTGGGTGATAAAGGAGAGGAGGGATAAAGAGAGGGACTCGGGTCTGATGCTCCTTCTGCCAAATTTCTATCAGAGATTCAGCCGGCCAGAAGCCAGGCAGACACACACTCCACTAATTAAATGTCTAAATGAAGTCGTCGGCCTTTTACTACCCAATCACCTCCAGTTGAATGATAATTAAATGTACCCTACTTTTTTTTCGCCCCGGCTCTCTCCTTTTCTCTCCGCTGGTTTCGGCCTTTGCTCGGCTCGGAGCGGGCGGGCCAATCTCGCCGCATATCATTAAAGCAGCGGCTGCAGGAAAGGATCACACGGCGCGTGCGTGGGCGTGCGCATGTGTGTGCAGGTGTGCCGCGCATCCCTGTGAACTCGCGGGAACGCGGCGCCGCACCTGCACGCCCCGCCGCGGTCCCTCCCGGCGTCGAGCTACGGGGGTGGCTGCTTTTCGCCGACTCCACTCCCGGCGTTTATTCCGCAGCCTCCCGCCGTCACCTCTTGTGAACTTCTGTGCAGACAAACTTTCCTTCTGCGCGGCTCCTTTTCAAAGTGGAAATGTGAGAAATATGAACATTTCTTTTCATTTTTCCCCTTAAAAGAAAGCTAAATTAACAACTACAAGCTCCAAAGTTTCCTTTTCGGCCCCCTCTGACTCCTCGGGGTCTATGAACTGTAAAGTTGTTACATTTGGTAAACATCTTGTGCGATGCTAAAAAACTGTCTCAGCCCTGAATACAGCAAGCCAAACTCAAATTCGAGGATTCAGGCTAGGGAGCAAAATGACGATGCATGGAGGATGTACGTCTGTTTCCCTCTCCCCTCCTGCTCCTCCTCCATCAGGGGGACAGTCCCCTGTACGAGACTCCCACGGGTGCTTGTTTGGTTTCATTTTTTAGGACTTTTAAAGGCGGTGTTGCTAAGTTTGTGGTCCAAACTGGTAATGCAATCACACTCAAAATACTCTAGAGGACGATACCCCCCCCCACCCAGAGTAGAGGTTGCCAGTTAAGACAAGTCACCGGTTTCATTTCTCAAAAGGTTATTGCCGTCAACTCTGACGTCAGTCTTCAACTTCTTCTCTGTCTCGTCTCTCGTGGATCTTGATTTGGATCTGACATATTTGAGAACCATAAGGAGGCCTTTTATGTTTCGCAATGTCAGACTTTTATGAACTGAAGCATTCATAGCTCGGCTGTAACTGGCAACCCGGATGCTCAAGCACCACGGGTTTCGTGACTGGAAGACGGAGGGATGGTGGAGGGTGGGGGCAACAGACCAGAACCCAAAATGAAACATTAACAGTCCTTAAGGGCTGACACGATTCCTTAACATATTGGGGCCATTTTATGATTACTTTGAGTAAATTTCTTACACACAGCTCTGAAGAGCTCTTTTTTCTTAAGAGCTCTTAAGAAAAAAAACAGCTCTTAAGAGGATAAAACGAAGGCATCTGCAGTGAACACAAGCCAAGCAACGAATATATGCTGTAAATATAATTCTAGTGACAGTGGGGGGGGGGGCTTCAGCCAGTGCAAAGAGGCCTTGTAGTACACTGTGGAGAGGTGACTGCTGTGAGTGAATGGCTGTTGAGATCTGCAGAAACCTCAGGCTGAGATAAGAGCTGAGCGAGTATTTAGTTATTTGTTACAATCATAAAGCATTCTTCCACTCCGCTGGCGCCCAGTCGGTCCCCTTCAGTCGTCTTCCATCAGTCCTGGTTGCAGACTCACTTTTTCATGCGCTTCGCAGATTTCCATCTGTCGATCCATTACTCATTCCGGCGCCACACACACACACGCGCGCGTGCGCCGCAACGTCTCGTCCGCGTCGGGGGAAAGAGAGAAAAAAACAAAAACAAAGCCCAACACCTTTGAACGGGGGAACTCGATGAGGGATGCTAAATTTGTCAGCGATTTTACCCCGAAGAGCCCGACCGCCGGTGCAGTGCGGATGTCATGTTAATTTATTGAGTGGTAAGAAGGAGACAAAGGGACAAGGATGAGTGTGTGTGTGGGTGAGTGTGTGCCTGTGTGTGCGCGCGCATGTGTGTGTGTGTGTGTGTGGGTTTGAAGGGGGTGGGGGCATATTTGTCAATTAATATGCAAATTGATGCGGGTGCCTCCTTGAGATATCCAATCAGGCTGTCACCTCAGCAGGGGGTGTGATTATGAAGTCCCTGTGAAGTACGGCTCTCGGGCTGCCGTGCTAAATAAGATGATGGGGCAATCTGAGGACAAGGCTGCGGCGAGCGCGGATGACCGCAGATCGAGGAAGCCCCCCCAACACACACACACACACACACACACACACACACACCCCAACTGTTTGGTGAGGGCGACTCTGGTGATGAGTTCCGGGTCCCTCCTCAAATAGAAGCACCTGCCTCGCGGCACGTCGATCTCCCGCCGCTTCGCCCTCCTCTGCGCTTCTTCCTTTGTGGCTTTGCCTTCAGTCAGGCCGTACCTGTCTCACGTGCGCGCGCCCACCTCCCACGTGCGCGCGTGCGTGACAACCTCCGACGCTCGCTCCGCCTGTCACGGAGGGGGAAATGGCTCGTGAGAGATTAAAGCTTTGTCTTGTCATAATGAAAGGTTAGAGCGATGGAGAGATCTGAGGCCAATGAAACGAGAGGGACAAGACAGGGAGAGAAAGGAGGAAGGGGGGGTGGGATAACAGGGGTGGCGGGAAATGAAGATCAGAGGCACTCAAGCGTCGTCCTGGCGGAGTTTCGCCATTTTCCTCCGCGAATTCAATCAGGCGGGCGACAGACTGCCACTGACAAATGTTACCCCTGAGTTCTCCTTCTCCAGCAGCTCCCTCTTCCACTGGTAAGCCCGTGAATCAAAGGGTAAACACTGGGCTGTCTCCGCGCAAATTGCAATTACAGGAAGGAAAACAAAGCCGGCGTAGCAGCGGGCCCTCGCCTGATTTCCGTTTGGCTCTCCAAAACACCATATTTATTCTAAAACTCCAATGTAGAACATTTCATTTTTATGATATCTTGTTTTCTGCCATTCATTACTCCTCCTCGATCTTCTGTGGGGGCCTGCTAACGGTATACCAGAGCTCCCCCCAGTGGAAAGGAGAATTCAAACGAGCGAGACTTTGGCTGTTTTTTTTTTGTTTTGTTTTTTTTGCTGGATGCTGCAAGTTCTGATGGGAATCAGAATCGGATGGGAAAGTTAAAAAAAAAAAAAAAAAAAAAACACAAGGGAAAAACAACCCAACCTGAATTCATACATTCTGAATTATCTTTCAAAAATGTAAAACAGGCCTTTTGTAATCATATTCTCAAATGTTGTTTACTGTGACAATAACAAGCAAGCGCTCATATTTTCAACATTCCTGATGAAATGAAAACGATAATTTGTCAAAAAAAAAACAAAAGACAGAAGTGAATGTGCCCATTAATGATGTGGCATTATTAAATAAACTGCATCAAGAGTCGTTAGGGTACATCCTCACTAATCAATAATAAATTAGAGGGGGGGGGGTAAGCAGATGCGCTTACTTCATGGTCATGCCTGAAATACTAATGCTGCATTAGTCCTTTTTGCCATGGCTCCACAAAAAGTAAACTTTAGGTAGGCATCCACCTGCGTGCCCACCAGATGCATGAAAATCGCGCAGCAGCGCCAAAGGCACAGGGTTTGGGACTGTCGCTGTGACTACGGCGCCCTGAACTTGACTTGTGGCAGGTCGTTAACGTGAAGTTTCTCCTCCACGACTCCCAGGGGTGACTCCTTTGCCCTGATGGGACCAGGCTGGAGTGGCAATTAAGGCAAACACTTGGGAACGCACTTGTCCTGATGACTGGGGCGCTCGCGCTAAGTGTCACGAGGGCCCTCAACGCCCCCTTTTCTGTGTCACTGGGGCAGAGACGCTTGGCATATTATGTGGAAAGGTCACGGTAGCGAGCAGAGAAGTCATTACATCAGGAGCAAAGAGGACGTTCTTTTGTCGAATATTCAGACTCGAACGTTTCAACTCTCCTGTCCCGCTGCGCGTGCATACAGATGCTGGATAAAGGACACGGGGAACCAGTTTATGTAAGTTTTTTTTGACATTGCTTTGTCTACGCAAAAGACTTCTCAATCTGTTCCAAAATCGCTGCTCAATAACGTTCGAAGGACAGAATATCTTCATCATCGCCATCAACCCCTCCGAGGACATCCCCACGTGCATGCTGCAGCTCTCTAAAGCCTTCAGAGAGGAGAAAGTGTGCAGGAGCAGAAACAACAACCAAAGGGAAAAATAATAATAATAATGAAGCCCTCACATCCCCTGAAAACGCCTCAGGCTCTGTACCAGGAAGTGAGCGCTTCCGGGGCCCCCGAGCTAGATCAACCCCGCCGCGCCTCCGGGTAAATGGCACCCACGACAACAACACAAAAAAACAAAAAAACAAAAACAAAAAAAAAAAAATCACAGGAGTCGGAAACGAACGCACGACCCGAATTAGTCTCTCATCTCTGACGCCTGGACCACCAGACTCTGCGCGACTGCGCTTTTACGCATGCGTTTATTTTTCCTTTTTTTTTTTGTCGGATACAAAAGGCGCAGCCAAGTCGTGCGACAACATGTTTACCTTGGCAGTGCGCGCATCTCACAGCTGTGAGTCGGCGTTTAACCCCCCACCCACCCCCCAGGTAACGTGTTTGCTTTGGATGTGAAAAGACGCGTTTCGCCTCTTCTTCTGCCCCCCTTCGTCAGGAGCCTAATCTGCTTTCCTCGGCGTCGCCGTGGCCCAAACAAGCTTGTATAATACATCGGCCACCGCTGGCGCCGCGGACGCGCCGCGGACGCACGGCGGGGGTGTTGGTGGAGGTGGGGGCGCGGTTGTCTCTTCTGTTCCGCTCAACGCTGGCATTACTATTTTACAAGCAAGCGAGCTCATTACGGAACCATATGCTTGGTAACGATGAAAGCGGTGGGTGCATCCCTTGTATGAGCTGGGATGCTTAAATTATTAAATACGCCACCGAGGCTTGATTCAGATGTGGCAGGCAGCCCAGTTCTCAGACACACACACACACACACACACACATTCACACACACATGCGCGGTTAAAGGCATGGGGAGAAACTTCAAACACCTTTCCTGTGCATTTAGTGTAATGAACAATGCCTTAATTGAGACCGGCTAATTACCCAATTTCGACATAATTAATATGATCCTAATTAGCATATGTAAATGGGACGTTGCATAATTGAGAATCCCTGTTCCGAATGGCTCCT
Organism: Lagocephalus sceleratus; assembly: GCA_911728415.1. Lineage (NCBI taxonomy): Eukaryota > Metazoa > Chordata > Actinopteri > Tetraodontiformes > Tetraodontidae > Lagocephalus > Lagocephalus sceleratus. Next base: position 3,832,837 of record CAJVRN010000087.1, on the reverse strand, counting down.
GAAGCGAAGCCGCACATGAGAAGGTACAAAGCAGCGATTAGGAGTTTGATGCCGCATTAAAGCGGGTCATCAGTCATCGCGCGGTGATGGAACGCTCGCCGTTAACGCAGATGCGTCGCCGTGCTCCGGGATGTAGCTGATTATTGTTACAGGGTTTTTTTTTTCTTTTTTTCTTTTTTCGGGAGGGGGATGGGCTGCTAATTAGAAGGCCATTATCTTACATATCACTTTTGTGCCACTGTTCATGTACGGACGGGTAAAAAAAAAAAAAGAGCCTCCCTCCTCGTCCGCCTCGTCTCATGTTACGGAAAAGTCTTCGGACGCGTACGTCGGGAATCGGGAAACAACGTCGGGAGACGAAGGACCGTTCAAATCCATGAGGCAGATGGTAGGACTGAATGCACCTTGACACACTGTTGTTTTCCCCGTGTAGCCCGCAGCGTTCTGTTTTTAATTAAAAGGTTTTTTTTAGTGTGCAGAGATGCCCCGATCCGGCCTCCTAACGACGTGTTGTCTGACCCCTCCCACCCCCGCACCCCCCCCATGGCGCGGGAGTGACACGTCGTCTCGGAGGTAGACCAATATTGATCTGGTAGCAAGTGGCAGTTGACTGAGCAGGCCTGGAGGGCAGCGGTAATGGGAGGGGGGGCGGGGGGGGGGCAGCCCAGCACCTGGATCACCCAGCTGGTAGCGAGTCTCCCCGGGCAGGCCGGGAGATCCGGGGCCGCGTTTTTTTTTTTCCTGGCCGACGCCCACGCCGGGCCCTCTGCACGCCAGTCACCCGTGCGCCCCCCCTTCACCCCCCACCCCAACCCCCGGGCCATGTCCAGATTTGTGGCGCCGGCGCTGTCAGCGCGCGTGACTCCGTGTTGGATCGGATCAGCGGCGTTGTCAGTCAGTGGCAGCGCGCTTTAACGTAAACACACACGGGTCACCGCTGCTTTTCCGCTCGGCAGAAGGGGAGCGGGTTGTCCTTCCAGTGCGAGCTTCCCCTCCCTCCTCTCGTCTCCGTTCCCTTGGCCCTGTCAGCCTTGCCCCCCTCTCCTTGTCAGCAGCCATATGGCTACCACCCCCACCCCACCCCCAACGCCATCCCCTAGACTCCCTCCCCATGCCTCACCCCTCACCATCGGGGCCTAACTGACAGCTCTAAATGCAGCATCGGGCTTCATTCCGAGCACGTCCCAAAGATCCAATGGCTGAAAACAAGGCAATAGAACCTTCGGCTGCGGGGAGTTCCAGTCAAAGACTCGCCCCGTTTGTAGTTGGAGCTTTGACGTGTTCGGCGCAAGAGGGGAAAAAAGCTCGAGAGTCGACCAACCGGAAATGTCAGATGGCCGCACCGCCGAGCGAATCGAATTTCGCCAGCAATATCGCTCAAAATGCTCAATTACTAACACATCCGTTAGAGAAAGGGCAGGAATTGTGGGGTATTTAAACCTCAGCGGGCTTCGTAGAAGTCCCGCGCGTAATCTCTGAAATTTAGTTTTTTTTTAGATATATGTAAAGGGTGCTTCAAAGGGGTTCTGAAAGTGATTTCTTAAGTCAAGGACATGAATTTCAGCCACCGATGGACATAAGGTGTCTTTAAAGGGTGTCTTTAAATCCCTGTTCAATTTTATATCCCCCAAATAATAGCTTTTATTGTTCATTACAATTCATATATTTGCTTGTTGATGAGTTTGATGCATGTGTCTCTTCCTCCCTTCTCCTTCTTTACCCAGGTCCTCCCACATGAGTCTGGTCCTGCTCAAGGTTTCTTCCTGTTAAAGTTTTTTTTCTTTGCCACTGGTGCTCGTTGTGGGGGGGGGGGGGTCTGTCCCTGGGTTTCTGACAGTTTTGATTGTAACAGACACTATAATGAAGATGAGCTGAATTGTTTGTGATGGGGAGCAGGAACGCCGTTGTCCGTACGCTGACAAAGACGCGGTCGGATGGGGAAGTCCAAAAAGACATTGAAACAGTCGGAAAGAGAGGGATAAAGAGAGCGCCAAGCAGCACCTCGCCGACTGACAGGTCATCAGTCAGAGCCGAGCTTTGGAAAGAAACGTGAAGGCTGAAAGCTAATGTCAGGAGTTATGTGGAGCTGTCAGCTGCTATTAGTCGGGATTCCCGCCGCCGTCCTGACTCCGGGAAAGACGGGGAAGAAAGAGGAGCGGGGCAAAGTGAGGGGGGGGGGGGCGCAAGACGGAGACCATACTGAACCCAAAGAGGGCCTTAAAACAGAGGACGTCTCCGGTGTTGAAGGGTGTCACCGCGGAGACGCGGGACGTTAAACTGCGCCGCTCGGCACCGCTGGCAGAGAGCATCGTCCTCTTAGCAACCGTCACTAGGCGTCAGGCTGACAGACTGTTGCACCCCCATCACGGGTCCTAGAACTCAGCGGCGGGTTATTAAGTCAGAGCACATCTCCTGCAGCGCAAAAATAGACAGGATTTCTCTGCTGCCAGTCTCCTCCCCCAGCACCCATATTAGTTTGGAGACTCATCTACGCGCGGATCGATATTCCCTCATCGTTCTGGATCCATGGTTTTCATGGGAGCATCGATATTCCAGCCACATTTTCGCATCGGTCTGAGATATTGAGGACACTCTGGGAGGTGATTTAAATTGAGAGGTTTAACCGTTATTTCATGCCCCCCCCCTCCTTCAACTTCATCTACTTTCATTTCAGACAGCCGTTTCATTCATTTCCCATGACGACGCTTGAAAACAAATCCAAGACACGCTTATCCGGTGAAATGCGCCGCGGTTACAGGTTTTCCTTCTTCATTCCAAGAGTTTAAGCGCAAACATTTAATAAAAATTTGACTTGACAGGTACGGAACACTTCCCACAGCACCGAAATTAAGGGGGGGGGGTCAAATTCTGAAGGAATTCATCTGTCAGACCACCTGGAATAACTAAAAATGAAAAAGTGTATTATAATGAATACTGAGACGGGCAGAAATCACCTTCCTCATCCGTCCATATTCATACATTCCACAATCCATTCTTAAATTGATTCATCTCGTGCTCATACAGCTATGTTAATGAGCCACTCTGCCTGGATACATATTTATATTAAAGAAGTCTCAGCTCCATTTTTCCAACACCATCCAGGAGAACATCTCTGACGTTTCTCTCGCTGAAAGGGTTCGACGCCATGAAACTGGTTATATCTGGTTGGGGCTGTTGGGTCAGTCCACGTTCACCACCGGCTGAAACCCCGCCGTTCCTTTCCGATACCCGACGAAGCTAAGCGTCAACGGACGGGGAGAAGGCGCGTCAAACCCGACGTTAACCCGCCGCCGCAGCTGCCGCCGTGGCCCCCCCCAGCCCCTACAAAACAGGGTCTAATTGGATGGGCTTCGCCGTTCCGGCGGCTTCCATTAACGTCCCCTCGGAAGCTCTTCGCCCGTCCCTTGACCAGCTGCCTGTCATTATCACCCGCCGCCGCTCTGCTACCAGCTAATGCATAAAAATGACGGTACGTCTCCGCCAGAGCGCCGGAGCCATAAAGCAAATTGTCTGCTTTATGTTTACTGTGCAGCGGGGTTGGGGGGTGGGAGGGGGGGTGTTCAGAGGGAGTTAGAGGCCATTGATTGGAAATGGGGGCTGGTGGGTTGTGTGTGTGGGGGGTGCACCTACAGTACAATCCCCCCACGAGGGACTGAAACAGGAGCGTTAATCCGCGGAGCTGCACGATTAACGGTTATTATTAATGACAGCTGCCCATTACAGCGGCGGAGCCAACAGAATAGCACCCTTTCATCTGTCAAGTCGCGTCTGATGATTAGTCCCTCGCTCCGTCACGCGCCGCGCGCGGTCCTGATGTTGACATCTGCAGCTCGGCGCGGGTACGGCGAGGCGGAGAGGGCCGCCGGGGGGGGAGGCGGCCCGCTGTGATGTCTCCCGCCATGGCTTGTCTCTGATAGGTGTGTTAATGGGCCACATATGGGCACCGCAAACAAACTTTGGGGTGGTGGTGAGGGCTGCCATCGATGGAGATCGCCTGTCTGTCGCTGTTAGCGTCGCGCGCGTCATCCCGAGCGGGAATATCCGAAGGGTCGTTTCGGTAAGCTGTAAACGTTGCCTGGGCCGGAGCTGGCTATTCCTCCGATGCGGGGCGGCTTTCACGATGCTCATAAATGTCGGGGGGTTTTACGCGCGATCGTGGGATTTGGCGCAGAGGCAGAGGCGGGAGCGGCCGATAGAAGGCAGTAAAACCCCGCCTTGACACACATTCACGCGATTTATTCGTCGTTAGCCGCTGAACGGGGCTCTTTTTATGGCGGATTGCCGATGGCCGCGTTAACCTTGTCTGCATTTCGGGAGAGGGGAAGCGGCCGAAAGTCACGCGTAAAACAGAAAAAAAAACAAAACTGCACGCGCTTTCCTGGAGTTCGTGACATCGTAGTTCAAACCAGGTACGGAGGAGCAACGGCGACAAAGATCTTCGGGAAGGCGCCTGACACGGTGTCAGAGGGAGGCCCGTGGTGTTAGTTTCCGCAGCTGTGCGCGGAGCATGCCTTTGCCTGTTTGCGCGTCTCGTCTGTGACTCGCGTGTCCCTCGCTGCGCCTCGGCGGGCGAGCGTGTAAAAGTGTGACGGACGCTCGCCGCGCCGCGGACAGTTTGTGTGCAGGAGCGGCAGAAATGAAAGGCAGGAGTCCCATCTGTTGTGGTGTAATGACTGTGCTATTTGGAGGCAGGAAAGGTTTGGTGTGGGAGCAGCTGGTACCTCGCCCGGTGACCTTTTAGCATTCCTCCTCTCACCATCTGACAGATGTGTCAACTTGATTATTTCAAAAGACCCCGAATAAATAAGCGATTGTGCGCCAGCGCCACCCGCTACTCTGTAGAGTCGGCGGAATGTAGGCCCCGCACGCACACACACACACACACGCACACGCGCGCAGGTAAAATTGGATGCAGCAAACAACACAGGACTGATTGAAAAAAAAATAGCTCTTAATATTTACAACCAAAACAAGCGGCACCGGAAGCGCAGCGAGGGGGGCAATCTAATTCACCGCCGAGCAAAGTCAATGATGGGAGAGGTGAGCGGACGCATCGCCCCTTGTTGTTGCGCATTTACCACTTCCGCTCGCCCGCTCTCCTCCACTCCCTCTTCTCCTATCATGCGCTAAATAACTGCCGAGGCTCGTGTATGAGGACCGCTAAAAGGGGTACGGCGGGGGTAAATTGAACGCCATTGTGTTTTGGGTGCCCTCGTAGCGCGGCTATTAGCCGACTCTGGGCGGAGGGAGGGGAGCTGGGCGGCGGCGGGAGCCTCAGGTGTTGTTGGGAGGCCGCTGATGGACTTTCATTCCCTGATGGAATAGTAGACAGAAGGGAAAAAAAAAGTGTGTGTGTGTGTGTGTGTTGGAGAGGCAAAGAGAAAACGGGGCGGGGGGCTAATTGACTCACTGAGTGATTGGGGGACTGTGAAGAGGCGACCGCAATCAGACCTGCCCTGATAGAGTTTGCCTCCCTAAATAGTTTTCAAATGGAGGAGCAGGTGCTGTTTTTCCGAAGCAATTCCCACTGCCCGGGCGTACGAGGAAGGAGAACGTCCACGAGAGGGAGAAAGAGAGATAGAGAAAGGAGCCTAACTAAGCCGCCTCTCTGCACTCCTTTTTATTCTCTACACAGAACGAGACCAAGGAGTCATCACGCTGTTCCACGGCATCGTTCCGGATCCAGATCTGTGCTCCCAGAAATATAAATCAGCATGAATACAGGCACCGATGCTCCAGTGGTTAGACTTTGGCTATTATCTTAGTTGGATGTCGTGTTATTTACCGCCACCTTTTCCTCTGATTTAATAGCTGACCTTTGACCCCTTTTGACCCGATCGGTTTTGGATCTTCAAGATAACAAAACATGACAATCACTCATGTCAATTGGATTTGCATGCATATGATGTATGTGTCCGTGTCTGCCCCGCCCCACTTTTCCCTCCACCTGTACCTGGTTCAGCAGGTATTGTTGTTTTATTATTTTTTTTTATTATTTTCACTGTCAGCCTTCGACGTCTGAAGGTCGGGTTGTCTATCAAACCAGTCTGGGCCACGGAAAGTGAAAGGATAAGTGGAGTTCACAGTGGAGCAGCGGGTGAATACAGAAGAGAAATAAATCCCACGGGGGAGCCCCTCTGCCCTCAGAATTCAATTTTGGTGAGAATTGGAGAGAAGCCCTTCATTTTGTCTATGTCTCTGTGTTAAGATGGACTTTGCTCAAACTCCTCAGCCTTGTCTCCCTTTGTGTGTGTGTGGGGGGGGGGGGGACTGCGAAAGGGGCTTGATCAAATCACGTCGTCTACAGGGTCGAACCAGGTTTGGAGCGGTGTTGTTTTTAAGCTTCAGCTCACGTAAACCGCATTGATTCGATTTCTTTTTAAAGCCCTCGTCTTTCAGACAAATCAAACCCATCCTGACCCAACTGCGCGCGGACAAAATCGACAAGCGAGCCGTATCCCACCAGGTCGGGACCATCCCCGCAGTCGGTGCTGGGCTCCTGCCTTGGCGAGCCTCCCCCATCTATCATCTTCATTGATCCGCGCTAATGACAGATGGTCGTTACGGGTGCGGGGTGGGTGCGGGGAATTGCCTCCGGCGCAGCACGGCTTCATGGGCATGTTCAGACAGCGCAGTGTGTGTGTGTGTTCTCTGCGAATGCCAGAATATTTGATATCTCACTCCCTCTGATAAACAAGGGTGTCATCAGCAAAGAAAGTCACTCACGCAGCAGACTAATGTCCCATCCAATAAAAGCACATTAAATCTTAGCATCCTTGTCTCGTATCGAGTTCTGACAGGGAAACGTGAGGTGATTATCAGAGGCAAACATCTGCCAGGACTGGATTAAAGAGGTTTTTTTTTTTTCCTGCAGATTTTTGAAAATCCCATTAAAGAATCTGGGTCAGTAGCCCAGTCACTCATGTAATGCAGCCAGACACTATCCAGATGCACGGCATGAGGAATGAAGCAAAGATGCTCAACTTTCCATGAAAACATTTTGCTGAATTGTTCGACGTCATGCATTTTGAATGGAGCCGCTCCAGAAAGTGTATTTAAAGTTGCACACGCCATGTGTTGGGCTCAGCTGCTGCAGCGGCGAGAGCGCGCTATCCGGGAGTCTGTGCTCCGGCTAGAGGAGGAAGGTCCTGCACACCTCTCTGCTCCCCGCCATGATTTATTCATAGAACTGGACTCAAAAATGGCAAAAATGGACTTTGCTTTATGGTATTTCACATGTGAATAATGTAAATAACAGGCAGTAGTTATCACTGTCGCCTGGATGGATGTGTCAATAACAGCATTTTAGGCTGGTATTTGTAGTTATTATAGAGATGTCCAACATGTAACACCTTTTCCAGAATTAGCCTGATCTAATGAATGCAATAAGCCATATTTTTTATATTCAGAAACATTCATCTTAATGATGTTGCACTTTTTTACCCTGAAAGAATTCAACGAGCGCCTGGTTTATGTGCATTATGTCTTTTAGATAAATCCACAGGGTTAATTTTTGAAAATGGCGTAATATTGGTTGGAATAATGCTGCATCAGTACAACAGTCTTTCCTGGTAAGGATTTAGATCAATAGCTGCACTAACTCGAGCACCGAGGACCCTTGCGTCGCAGGGTAATTCAGTCTCTGCCGTAAATCAGGACGGGGGGGGGGGGCAACCAGATCCAAACTTTGACAGACTTGCTGTAACTAGCCGCCTATGATTTATTCATGAGAATATGGATTTCTACAAAGCTAAGTCAATTCAGTGAGCCCAGAATGTCGATTAGTGGTCAGAACGTTTTGCGTCATTACTCGTCATTCGTTCTGACTGTTCGCAGCATCGACGTTGCACCGCAGGCCGTCCTCGCTGAGAGTCGATATTGTACTGGATGGTTGAACCCTGACCAGGTTAATCCATTCCTTTGTGCTCCAGCCCCCCCCCCCCCCCCACAGAATAAACAAATGTGTTTTCATGCAAACTAAACTATAAATGACAGGAACTCACTGTGATTCAGAGGAGTGTGCTCTTATTTTGGCGTTCGTGTCTCCATGGTGACAGTGAAACGCTTGCGTTGTTGAGTCGGACCTGGATGCAGACACTGTGCTCCAGAGCACGGCAGCAAGAATAGCATCCATAATTTACAACAGTCATGAAGGGCAAAGTGGAGCAGCCATCACAGAGTCGGCCCCAAACCCAACCCACCAGCCCCCTGGACTTAGATCTTAAAAGCTTTATGCCCTCCATGTGTCCCAAAGGTCTCTCACAGCCAGCGGGGCCCTTTGGACCCCCGCACCAGCTCTATGATTTACATTTGCTATAAAATCCTAAATGGAGATGGGGGGCCAGTCGCTTAATTGACCTTTATTGGGCTTTCTGCTCCACTTGAAAACTGGATATTAAATTAAATATTAAATTAACATGATAATTCGGCCCCCTCCTGATGCGCACACACACTCTTGAATATTATCCTGTAACATTTACAGCCCCCATTGATTTAGTATGGCTTTTTTTTTTATTAACTAGCTCTAATTTTCCATATTGGCGCATACTCACACAAAGACGGTTTTTATTCAAATTGAGCAGTTCGCTGTTATAGAACGAAGGTTTATGGTGTCAATTTCAATTAAAACCCTCCCCCCACTACCACAGTGTCCTGACATATATGCTGTCACACGGAAACGAGATCTAATACACCGTCTGTACATAACATGGCAACATTGTGGCAAGTATCCATCCATCCATTGTCTTTTGACATGGACAGAACTTTCAGTTTCCCCCTTTTTCTTTCAAAACTTTAAATGCTGCAGACATTCAACACCGCATTCGATATGAGGTACTTTTATGAATCATTTATGATGGTTGGGATTCATATATGCAACCATCATTTAAGCTGCAGCAGACATCCCAGGTGTGCCGGAGCTTTTATTTACCTCTGGAGTCGATGCGGGAGGAACGCTGGAGGGAAATTCAGGTGTCCTCGTGTTGAAGTAATGAAGCTGACATTTGCAGGTTTCAGAACTTTTTTTTTTGGACCCTAAATGGAGTCAACTTTAAGCTTGACCATAAACAGTTTTTAACCATCTGCTGGGCACCAGTGAAGTAGGTTGTCTCAGTTCAGCGTTCATTAGGTGGGCTACATCATACGAGGCTCTGGTGGAATAGATTACATGGTAGTGATTTACTCTCCTGAGAGCATATCTACTTTGATGAATCGTGGGCAATTCCTTTTGTCAGCAGGGATGCATACTTACAATAACTTGACAGAGTTTCGGACGGCCCTGCGATTGGCTGGCGACCAGTCCAGGGTGTACCCTGCCTCTGCCCATTGCTCTGGGATAGGCTCCAGTGCCCCCGCGACACTCAGTGGAGGAACAAGCGGTAGAAGATGGATGGACAGATGGATGGATGGGTTTCGGACGGAGGACCCAAACGCAGGCACAGGGTAACGAGGGAAGAGCACAAGTTTATTTTCAACAGTGCAAACACAAAGCGCTCCGGTACAGGAGGGAAAATGGGTTCCAGAGTCCAACACAAAATCACCCTAGAACGGGGGAAAAACAACCAAAAGGACAATACGTCACCGCAACCGGAATGTCCTGGGAACGGACAAGCAGGGCGATTGTCCAAGCACGAGGGTGCATCGACAAATGACGAGCGGGGGTTCTGGGCACACAGGAGTCAGTCGGGATTACCAGAAGACAGGCTGAGGTCGGAGAGTCCAGGGTAGGCGGGAGACGGGATCCGAAACTGGAGGCAGAAGAGATAACAACCCGACAGCTTCCGCTGTTGGGCCACGGGCCTCAAGAAGGGCCCGTGATGACGAGATGCAGCGCAGGTGTGCGGGCTCCCGCAGCTCCCAGGGCAGGTCGGCGCCCCCTATGGGGAAGGAGGTGCTCCAGACCCTAACACAACTAGACTAATGCTACAGTCTTTCTCTTGTATGTTCTAAAGCAGATTTTTGTAAAGGCAAAAAGAGTTCTCTTCCACTGACTTGAATCAGGTTTTTCTGCGACGTTCTTAACTCCCATGTAGACTCAAACACGTGGTACGGTATTATTAAAGGCCACCGCGCACCAGCAATACGCATTAGAACCGTGTCAGCAGAAGAACAAAAGAAGAAAAAGTTTGACAGGGAAGAGAAAAAAGGACATTTTGAAGTTTTAAAAGCCTCGGTGTGAAGAGGTCAGTCTTTGGGAACGGGAGGAGGAGAGCGCACAGAGAATGGCTAATTAAGAAATGCGACGCAAATTGAGTGCGCGTGTGTGTGCACGTGTGTGCCAGAGAAAGAGAGAGTACTTAAAATGTTCATAAATGCACGCTCTCCAGACAAGTAGAAGCACACTGACGGCCTCACAAAAAGCAAATAACCCATGAGCACATTAAAGGTGAATTGCTTCCCGGATGCAGCCCCCTGTATCCCCCCTCCTCCTCCTCCTAAGTGGATGCATTATCATTTTGTCTGTCAAAAAGGGGGGAGAAAAAAAAAAAGAAAGAAGCCAAAGAATATGAATATGCGTTTACATCTGTCTACCATTAATATGCACGCCTGAATCCACATCTCAACACAAAGCCAATTTTCTGGCCATCTGGGAAATGACTGCTAGAGGTAATGAATATTCTTTATGAATATGTTTTATTTTGCGAGGTGGCGATACATCACGCCGCCACCGCCGCCGTGCCCCCACCCACCCCCCCCTTACCCTCCCTCCGTCCCACTCGTTCACTCCCGGCCTCTCTGGGGCGTTGGGAACCTTCACTGTACAGCTTGATGAGTTTAATTATACTCTATGGAGGTGGAGGAGGGAGGGTGGGGGTTTGGTAGGATGGATGGATGGACAGATGGAGAGATGGATGATGGGAAGGGAGGAATGGAAAAAAACAACAAAAAAAAATAAAAAATAAAGCACATTTTCCCACACCGGGCCCCCCTCTCTCTCTCTCTCTCTCTCTCTCTCTCTCCCTCTAATGGCAGTCGTAATAAGCCACACACCTGCTCCGAATGGCGACGGCAGCGGGAGAAATACGGCTGCGGCTAATAGCTATCATGACTTCTGCAGTAACTGGTCGGCGGTCCTGATGTTCATTTAATTACCCGGGTAAATTATGCCGGAGACGTCCTGTTTTCCCTTTGTCTCGCGCTGGCCTTCAGCAGGCCGCGTCGCCTCCGGTCCACGGGAAGGCCCGCCTGGTTACCGATTTTTTTTTTTTGTTTTGTTTTGTTTTTTGGTTTTTTTTTTAACGCCTTTTGGAACGACCTACCGATAACATTAAACCTGGCACAGAGCCAGAGAGCTCCCTAACTCTCCGACCCACGCCGCCTAATCACAGGGGAAGGGGTGGGGGGGGATAGGGGGGGGGGCCTCCCCGCGCGCTCCGGCGCTGGGTGCGGAGCGGGAGGGAATGTCGGCCCCCGGGCCCCCTCCGCGTGTCACATCGATGATTTAGACGTCGCTGACAGTATTACTGTTGCTGGAGCCTCTCTGGGGCTTTGGCGCAGTCCATTGGCTAGTGATGTCCTTTAATGATTTATGATTGAAGTTGGCCTGCGAGGTCTCCGGAGGATACCTCAGAGGAAGAGGAGCGGGGGAGTGACCAGTTTTATGGCAAGACTGGGAATCAATTACGCTAACGGGGGGTAATGAATGCACTTGAGGGAGACGCTCGCCGCACTGAAAGACCTTCCCCTCTTCCTCTCTTCCTCCCTTTGCATATTGATGGTGATGGACGACCCTGGAAATGGACTTCTGTCAGCCCCTGTCGCTCCTCTCTCTTTTTCACGTCTTCCGTTCGGGCCCGCGATCAACATTTCAATCGCGGCGGACGACGCGCGAGCCACCTCCAGAGGCGGGGTGGGGGGAGCGTGGGGTGGGGGTCCTCCCGCAGGCTAAATAAATCTCATCCCATCCCCGAGCCTCTTTCGCTTTCCGCAACAATCAGAAGCCATTTTCAATGAAGCCTCCTCTGCGGTCGGCCCGGCCGAGAGCTCGCGAAAGTGCTCCGGTTGCTCCCCCGGCGGACGCCGTATGGCTTGAAGAGGAATAATGGCCGGGGCCCTTTTACTACCACCAAGGTTAACATGCATTAAAGACATCTGTTTGCAGAGATGGACCTGGCAGCGCTCACTTTCGCTCCGCAAAAATGCATTAAGGTAAATAATGCCAGGCCGAGAGAGAGAGAGAGAGAGAGAGAGAGAGAGAGAGAGAGAGAGAAATCGCCATGTGCGATATGTCTCGGGGAAGTAAAGAAGGCTATGAATACAAAATATGCTATGAATAAGTTATGTGGCGGTAATGGTGACACTGAAAAAAAAAAAAAAAAGAAGAAGAAGAAAAGGGGGGGGCCTTTTCAGAATGCGAAGTGGCTGCTGTGTTCATTCACTGAAAATGGAGGTCTCACATGAATTCTTTTACATATTCAAGGTAAATGCTTAGAACCCACTTCCTGTCTTTGCGTTTTTTTTTTGTTGCTGTTGATTTTTTGTCCTCTGCTTCTGATTATTTGTATTAGCTTCTGCAGAATCACAACGAAGGAGCGGGCCGGGGCTAATCTGCTTGTAGCCGACGGCGACGGCGGCGTCGATAACAGGGTGTGACAGCGAGGCCGCGGAAACATTGGTGTTCGGTTGAGTTACCCGCGTGGATCAAATGGAATCCGCCGCAGACACGCCCGAAGAGAGCCTAAGCAGCCCTCCACAATGCCGCTCTCCACCTCAGTGCCGACATCCGAACTTGAGCCTGGCGCTGCGAGAAGCTCCAGTTGCCTTTATTGGCTCCGCGGTATCAAGATGTCAGCGTGTTTGACCCCGTCAGCTCGAAACAAGGGAAGACATTGTTAATCGGACATGACAGACAGCACAAAGCCAAATCTTCACAGGGTCAGGGTTGTCACTGAAGGTTAAATGTTCTCATTTTTAGGGTAAATGTTTGTGAAGAAGCGATTACGGTGAATAAAAACCCAGATTTCACCGTATATGCAATCACAAAATCTTAAAAATATCAAATAGGTTTCATTTGAACGCTACAGCCCCTTTTCCACTGGAGGAATAATCGATCATTTAACCAGTGGTTTGAAAAAAGCTCAACGCATCTCCGCCAAAATCATCTGGGGGGGGGGGACTTTCCCCCGACCCAACATTCCTGGAAAAAACTACTGAATATGTATTTCCCCAAATTCCATGTCCTGATGAGCTAAATGTCACTAACATGAAACTAATTGAAGAATATCAAGCGGGTATCAAGATTTGAATACATTTTCCAGAGATGTGGTGGAAATGCAAAACAGTAAGACTACCAGGCATTTGTGTTATAAATGTTATTAAATCCCTGTTTATAATATTCCTGTGAGTGAGAAAAGGGCTGAATTCCTTACATGGCATTGTTAAAAGACTTGACATTGGCTTACATTCTTATTTAATGTGGCTGTTTATCGCTAATAACATAATAAGCAATACAAATGACATGTTCTATGAGCACTCAATTAGCAAAGGGCTGATGATTGAATTATTTGATTTCGTTTCATTACAACATAAAACAAGTTGTGATGAAGGAAAGGAAAAAGGAAATTTTCACTGCTATTTCAAATGACTCTGTGATCATTAGCTGCATTATCCTTTTAAAGGTACTAAGTGCTCTACTTATGAAAACTATTGTCAAAGTACTTCAAGTGTTCCTACTGAGTTGGAGAGTTTGGTACCTGGGGAGGATTAAGTTTGCACAAACTAAACTTGTAGGAGCGTACATGACTGATGCTATCACTCGCTGGAACAGACAGATAGAGGCAGACAGGCGGGGTTGCGGGCTCCCACTAATTTGATCTGGTGACATTTTCTTCTCCAGCTCCTTGGGGTAAAAATGAAGGAGGGGTGGAGGAGGAGGAGGAGGAGGGGAGGGGGGGTGTTGGTGGGTGGTGGCGGTGGTGGGGGAGAGGTGGAGGTGTAGAGACAGAGATGGAGAGCGGACGATGGAGAGCGAGAGAGAGGAATGGCGAAGGAGACACTAATGAACGCGGACAACAAAGAGCCTAACCTGAGCTCCGAGCCCCTGGAGACGGAGAGGTTTCTCACTGGGTCAATAAAAGCGCTGGACCGTGTCTGCGTTGGTTTGCCCTTCAAGCGCCCACTTAGCTGCTCACGGAGGACATTTTGTTCAAGGTTGCGGCAGTTCGGGGGCCCCTCGATCACGGGAATTCTGAGTTGTGTGACATAGAAACAGTTTACGCTGGGTGGCTGTGTGCGACGAGGGGGGGTGACAGAATCACACAAATCCAGATTTACACAAAGAGTTTAACAGCGACTGTTCCATTTCCAGTATGATGTAATCAATAAACCTGACAGAGAACGCGCCAGTTCCTAATGTAACCACGGCTTTTGCAGAACACACTTCCTGCTATATATTCAGGTTTTAATTCTTGGAAGGGAGCAGCAAACTGTCTCTCGACTAAATCAGAAGGCTGCAGCAGATTAAAAGAACCCTGGGTTAGCCAAAATCAGCATGAGGAGATATTGACTGTTGGCTTGTAATTTCATTTTATGCACCAAGTAGCAAACAAGATATCACACTGTTCGTAATCCCCAGCATCCCTTTGTATTCACACATGACAACCGCACACACACACACACATACACACACGCATGCACACACGCACACACACACACATCCTCGTTTTTCTACCTTTGTGGGGACTTTCATAGTCATAATATCTCACCCTAACCCGAACTAATCCCCTAACCGTAACCCTTATCTGGACTTAAACCTCAACCTTAAAACCTTGTATTGGTCCTGAAGAAGAAGAAAATGGCCCCACTTTGCAAAAAAAAGTCCTCACTTTGCTTGCAGAATGAGTCTGTTGGTACTCAATATGTACTAAAGACGAGAACACACACACACGCACGTGCACTCACTTCCAGATTTTTTTCTTGTTATGAATATGGCATCAGAAAAGCCTTAAATCTGGGGTCTTCACACCAGGACACACTCGCCCACACACACACATACATACACACACGCTCAAACACGCACACACTCACAGTCACGCTGAGAGGTACACACTTGGTTTCTCCACTAATTCCCCCCACATCTGACATATGTCACTCCCAATCTGTTCAGCAGGCCAGACGTCTCTCCAGTGTTGACGTAGCGGGCCGCAGAAGGGGGGGAAAAGCTCGGGCGGCTGGGACTGAAACACCGAGAGCTAAAGACAGCAAAATGACTGAGGAGGAAGAGTGCATCAATGAGGAGCCAGAGCTCTAGCGGCTGCTCGCTACCCTCTCAGTGTTAATTAGTCATTTGGAAACAACACCATCTGTTCTTTAAGAAAGTCAGTCGCACGGTCTACAAAAAGATGCCACCGCTCCTGAAAACATTAGCCAGCAGCCAAGGCAAATAACTCAACAGGCCCAGGGCTTCTTTTTAACCCAACAGTCCTGCAGGACCCCGGCTAGACAGGCATCTGTTACATTTGTTATAGGTTTCACGGGGGGGTCGGATCTCGTCCCAGGCTCCTCGCAGACATTTGTGAATAATGTAAACATATGGAAATGGGGTAGGTGAGGAAGACTGAGACACCTGTAAGGAGTCGTCTAATGGAAGTGGATTGCCATCATGTGGCTGGTGGAGGTCATCACAGTGAGTTCTGCCCTGCAGACAGACTCCCTTATCTCTGCTGTGTGGTCTAACAGACACAGGCAACAAAGGAACCAGATTTCTGGTCAATGCTCAGCACAGGATAATAACATACATGCATTACTATTGGTAAGAACGGAAAAAGGTTAAATATACGATTTCACTGAAAAATGCTTGATATTAAGCATCAGCTGTAACCAAGTAGAGGAGCAGGTCCTCCTGGGATTCCACAAGCGGAACTCAATGCAATGACCGTGTTTTACATCAGCAATCTGTTACAGTGGGATCTCCCCTGCTTCAATCCCATGGATGATTAACCATGATAATTAAGGTTTTTGGACATTTTCCACTGAGTGGCAGATGCGGCAGCTGGTGACATTCATGCATTCCCAAACACAGAGGAGGGAATTAACAATGAGGCCTCCGCTCAATTCAGTGTTCGCAAAGTCGGCTCCACTGGCACCAGTTCAAGAGCAGCCAAGCGGCAGCGGGGAAAGGCTGCCGGTGGGCCTCTATGTTGCAGCGTAGGCAATGGACGTGATGGGGAATACTGGGAACGATGGGAAGTCTTTAAGCCGTGAAATAAATTTAAAAAAACAAAAAAAGTGAGGGAATGGGGCATTTCTTCTGCTCTGCTCAACACTTTGTCAATGACAATTGTTTTGGGCTATTTTGGCAAACTAGTATTATTAGAATCTAATCTAAATAGAAGCATAGAACTCAAAAAAACAAATATGGTGGTAATTTTATTATTTTATGTGTACTGAGAAAAATAGACTGATTATCTTATATGTATGAGGAAAAAAATGGACATGAGCTCGGCCATGTACTGTTAGTTAATGAAACTCAGAAGAATCTGCTTAATATATTTTAGTAAATTAATTGAAGTATGGTGTAGCTAAAGACAGATTTTTTTTTTTAATTGTTTATCCTTTAGCAAGTACTAAACAAACAAATACATTTATTACTTTCCCTGCCCTGATGTGACTTTCCACTTTTGTAATATTTTTAGCGGTAGAAAAAATAGTGATGACGAAAACTCAATTTCCCATGATGCATTAGCAGAGCGGAAATGACGAGAGCTCCATGGAAACCGTCGGGTGGTGTACTAGCCACTGCTACAGAAGAAGCAGAGTTAGCTAGTGTTTAATTTGGAGATTTTAATATTCTGTTTTTGAAAAATTTGGACTTTCACAGTGCCAACATGAGTCGTACGCCAGACGCAAGAGTGAGGTAGGACAATTTAGCGCAACTGTGATGGTTGTTACGGGAAGGCTGGTTCAGCTAACGGTTAGCTCGTAACCCAACCTGAGCGAAATTAATTTATCTGCCTTTTGATATAGATTAATCTTTATTATTATTTGATCTTCAACCTTTCATCACTGACTAAACTCCAACGGCATCCTACGAACAACACTTTTATTAAGTGTATTTCTGATAACTGTAATGACGTGCAATAGTTGAATGAATTGTTCGTAACTTACTTGTTAATTCACCTTTTAATCTTGTGTGATTACTCCATAAATCTGTGTCATGAAGTATAAACATCATAATAGCTAGTTAATCCTGAAAGGAATTGACAACGAGCAGGTCAGAACACGAACCTGCATGCTTTGAAAGAAGATGTAATAAATCACTAATTATTCAGCATGAGTGCCATTTCTGGTCCGTACTCTAATAACAATGTGGGTTTTTCTTTGTTTGTTTTCCACTAACGGTGTTCATCATGTTCTTCCAGAGACAGCCAGACAAGAAAGATCCAGGAAAATATTAACAACGTTGAGAAACACTTTGGGGAGATGTGCCAGATGTTCGCCGGCTATGTCCGTAAAACAGCCAGGCTACGGGACAAAGCAGACATGCTGGTGAAAGAAATCGGCCTTTACGCAGACCTGGAAACGCCCAACCTGAAGAGGGGTATGAAGGAGTTCGCCGACCACTTGGCCAAAGTCGAGGATTACCGACAGGCTGAGGTGAAAAAGGATGTTTCTAAACCTTTGAAGTGGTTTAAATTCAAACGCGTGACAGCAGATTTGGCTTTTGCTTTACAGGTGGAACGACTGGAAGCCAGAGTTATAGAGCCCTTGAAAACCTATGGAGCTATCGTAAAACGCAAACGGGTGAGTGGGCGTAAGAGCTGCAACGATGATGAGCAGAGTGTCAGGTCCAAGGAATATTGCTCATAGATCTTTACATTTTTGTCATAAACATGATGCACATCCCCACATTGCTCTGTTTCAGGCTCATTTAAATTCGTATAGCTATTTTCAAAGTTTGCGTGAAAGTTGCTGAACTTGTTACCGACTGGGTGCAGTTCACATCTCAGTCGCTAGGGGGCAGTGTTGATATAATAATGTCACTCCTGCGTCGGCGTCACAAAAAAAACATGCTTGTTGAAAATGAAACATCTTCCTGATTAGTTAGTCGTTTACCTGCCTAAACATGAAGTTATCCTGCGCGATGTGAAGGTGTATATTGTCATTATTGTGTCATCCTTACAGAAATTTGAATTTCAAAGCACAATCCCAATTCATATCAAGACCTCTATCGTTGTTGTTGTTGATGCTCACCCGTGCTCATCTGTGTTCCTGCATCCACACAGGAGGATCTGAAGACGACTCAGAGTGCCCGAACCCGGGAGGCCAAACAGATGGCTCAGCTCGAAAGGACCCGACAGAGGAACCCCTCAGACAGACAGATTATTGTATCCTTTTGAGCAGAGAGCAGTCATGTCACCGCAGGACACATGTCTTATTCTAAGGAATCAATGTATTATGGTGTGACCTTGACCCATCCTTCAGTCTCAGGTGTGTATCTGTGCGTCAAGCTGAAGGCTGAACCACGTTTCTGAGCTGACGAGGAGTAGACACAAACCAAGCCCAAGTTAAACAGACGCTGGTTCCAGCGTAATTATCATTACGCCTTATGAAGTCACAAGAGGGTTCATTAATTCATTCTACATTGCAGACAAAGTAGGAGTGAAAGTTGCTCTGTCGCATTCGCAGGCAGAAAGTGAGCTGCAGAGAGCCACCATGGACGCCACGCGCATCACCAGGCAGCTGGAGGAGACCATAGACGAGTTCGAGAGGCAGAAGATCCGGGACATTAAGGTCTGCTCCGCCGAACTCCGCCTCCCTGAAACTTCTTAGGCCTGTCCGTGTACCTCTTTTTTTCCCCCTGTTTTTCTAGAAAATCTTCGGCGACTTTGTGACGGTGGAGATGGCGTTCCACGCTAAGGCCCTGGAGGTGTTCACCCTGGCCTACCAGAGCATTCAGAGCGTAGACGAAGAGGAGGACCTCGAGGTAGGCCCGTGGCGCCAAGGAAACTGTGATGATGCACCAGCATTAAGAGCTAATAAAAGGCTATTTACAGCTTTTGTTTAACTAGTGCGAGCTATCTACTCATCCATTACTCATTCACTCATTACTCACCGTCTCCACCCTTTCACTGAAGAGAATCAGGCTATTCTAGGGCACGCTCTCTACCTTCTCCTGATCAACTATTTTAGGGAGAAGGAACGGTTTGAGTAGCGCGGCGGCTGCTGCCATTGCCACTCTGCCCCCCCCCCCCTCGCCTCTCCCATCACACGGCGTTCTTCTTTTCCTTTCCCTGAATCATCTCGTTTTCCATTCACGTCAAAGCGAAACTGCTCTGTGAGACGAGGCCGTTTCTTCGGTGAGTCACCGAACAAAGCACCGGGGATTGAATCACCCGCAATGTCAGGCACGAAGATAATCCCCATCTAGGGCAGTTGCGCAATTATTTATTTGTTTATCTTCACCCTCCCTGTGCAAAACACCGGACCCGTTGAGCCGTTTTTTTTTGTTTTGTTTTGTCTTGAGCTTCCTTCCCTGGAAGCTCCGGGCTGCTCCCGCTCCAAAAGCGGCGCTTTTTCCCTCCTGTTTCCTGCTTTTCATTAAAAGAGAATGAACTGTCTTCGGCAGGTGTTCAGGAGCTCGCTGCACCCCCCCGACTACCTGTCCCGCTTAGACATAGTGAGAGCTAATTCCAAAACCTCCCTCGATCGGACCGGCTCTTTCCTGAGTACGTCAGGGACTTTACAGGTAAGGGTCCGCGTGGAACGGAATTCCCACAGCAGGGACAAACGGGCTCTTCCAAAGCCTCCCGAGAGCGGAGCCGCTGCGCGCAACTCATGGTGCGGCTCCTCGTGACATCGCGGCAGCGTGCGATTAAAATGCCCCGAGTTGTGCCTCCAGCATTCCAGCATTCATGTTTTCACCATTTGAGATGATTCAAAAGATGCTTTCACCGTATTTGGAATCTTGTGCTCTTTTGTTTTTTTTTTATTCGGGGACTCCCCCCCCCCGATCGCAGCGTCCTCGTTTAAACGTCTCCCCTTGTCGCCCATCGTCACAGCAACAGAGGGCCTCCGTCCGACAGGCGAGGAGAGAGGAGGAGGAAGAGGAGGAGGACGACGAATCCGAGGAGGAGGAGGACGAGGAGGAGGAGACGGATGACGAGAGTTAGCGCGCGGGAGAGTCTTGAAGGTGCTTTATTGTCACAACAGGGACGCCTCACGCGGGGGGCCGGGTGTGGGGTTTGTCCTTGTGCCGCCCACCCGTTTGGAATATTTGTCTGTGTCCATCTTTTTATACATTAAACCAGCGAAACCTGCTTTCACCTTTTTGCATCCGAGCGTTCTCTCGAGCCGCCGCAGCAGGGGAGGCTGCGTCGTCCGATGCCCCCCCCACCCCCCTTACCACCACCGCCGCCGCCACCGCATGAGTCATTTGATACATTCATCATTCCTCGGTTGCCGCTGTCACGACGTGCGCGCTCCCTCCCCTGGGCTCGCGCGCACGTTGCCGCTTCATTTCCTCGTCTGTCAGGAATATCTCAGTGTTTACACACAGGGGTGACGAGAACCCGCCCTCGCAGCGATGCCGATCATCTCGGGGACCGGGCCGCGTGGGTGTCGGCTTTTTTTTTGTTGTTGTTTTTTTTGCCGTTTATTTTTGGGCTTTTTCTCTCCCCCCTCGGCACAACACCGGTTTTTAATGCAAATAAAAGTTAAGGCGCCCGCCTGGTGCCTTTGTGGATGTGAACGGCCTGCGTTGCAGTGACTCATCCGTGAAGTGTGCGTTTGTGCGACTGACTCAGACACTTTCCCCGCTGCAGATAAACCTGAAGGCTCCACTCCCCGAAAACTCATTTCAGGAAGAAAAGTGTGCGTTTAAGCGGAGATTACACGGGAATGGGAGCTCAGGGAGCTAAAAGACGTGGGATGGAGGGAGAGGGGGGGGGGGTTTGTGGAGGTCAGTCTTGCCTCCAGGTCCTTATCGTCCAGTCTGAGTCATTGCCCCCCCCGGCGTGGCGGTGCTCCCATCAAGTCCTCGTGACCCGCGGCGCACGTCGAGCTCATGTTCTCGTGCGCCGCGCCCTGACTTTTAAAAAGCGCGCTCGTCTGCCCCTCGGGTTCCCAACCTGCATCGGGCTTTATAATTGAGGGGGAAAAAAGAAAAAAGGAGGCGATCAGATGCAAAGTGCGGCCTTGAGCGGTGGCGCAGCTCTCGGTGCTCGCCGGCAGGGGGCGCCGTTCGGGAGTCCCCCGGATCCGGGCCGCATCGCCGCGTTCTCTCCGGTCTGCAGGTAGATGGAAATGGGTCAGTGCCTTTGATCCTGCTGGCGTCCACCGCACCAGCCTGTGTTTTGCATCTGCTTTGCGAGTTTAGTAACACATCTGGAGCCTGCATGGCCCGACGTTTTAACAAGGCTCTTTTTAAAAAAAAAAAAAAAAAACATTTTTCCCTTACCTTGCTAAAACCAGCATTGGGGTGGGGGTGGAAAAGTGGACTCCTGAAACCTCCAAACGCCCCCCCCACACACACACACGCGCACACACAAGTATCTGGCACACAAAGGAGCGTGGAATCCCTCCTCTCCCCTTCTGACTCATCTGCAGTCACTCCCAACACCGAGTGTGCGTCTCCGAGTGCGATCCTTTTTTTTTGACTTACACATATGTGATCAAGGCTCCTCGATCCCATTCACGCAGACGAGTTGATTGCATGTAATTCCATGTCCAGGGCGTGTTTGTGTGTGTGTGTGCGTGCGCGGGTGCCGTGTGTGCACGTACAGTAGAGCTGTTTGGAATATTAACTACAGTGCCATGCTGGCAGCTGTTATAAAATCAAGAGGCAGCATAGCCGGAGTGTGACTCACACACTGACTCACTGACAGAGCTGCTGCTGCTGCTGTGTGTGTGTGTGTGTGTGTGTGTATGTGTGTATGCGTGCGTGCGTGTCTGGGAGGCACACACTGTTTGTTGCTGGTGTTCTAAGAACTCTGAGCACAGCTACGACCTCTGCATTTCACACTAACACAAAAGGTGTGCGTGTGTGTTGCCTGTATATATCTGTGTGTGTGTGTGTGTGTGTGTGTCCAGCTATTGTGACTCTCAGGCCGTGTCAGTGTGGACACAAAAAGGCTACCGTCTCGAGCTAGATGACAGGCGAGCTGCTCCGTCAGTAATAATGATAAGAAATAAACATTACATGGATCTCTCTCTCTCTCTCACACACACACACACACACACACGGGGACAGGAAGTAGCGTCTTTGTGGACGACAAAGTGTGTCTGCGTCAGGAAAGTGGAGCAGGATCCGTTCCGCTGAACTGGCAGGCTCACAGTCAACGCACAGAATTCCTCTCTCCTCAGCAGGAAATTGCTGAATCCCGAGCGCGCGTCTGCGCCCGGGCGCTTCAGCGACGCGACATATTTCCAAACGTGGACTCGGTCACGTGACCGCGGCCCTCCGAGGTTCGTCCTCGGTCGTCCTCCCAGCTCGCCGGCGTCCATGTGAAAGACAGTCTTTGTCCCGCATTCCAGGACCCCCCCACCCCCCTGCACAAATAAATTAGACAAAGCTTTTTGTTTTGTTTTGTTTTTTTCTTTCGCCCTCCAACAGTTATTCCGAAGTGTGAGTCTGTGAGTGTGTTGGTGTCTGGCAGCTCTGTGCTGGTCTCCTCTGGTCCTGTTGACTCTCTGATGATGAGCGACTGCCTGAAAGTGGCGTCCGGGTCCGGGCCGTGCACAAATCACAGCCGACTGTGAATGAAAGGGGAAGCAGAAACCTGTGTGTGTGTGTGTCTGTGTGTCTGTGTGTGTGTGAGTCCTTGTGTTTGCTACATATTGAATACACAAATACTCATTCTCCCGACAAAGTGTGACCATGTTTTCAAAGTGGGGACCTTTTGCTTTCAAGGTTGAGGTTAGCCGAGTTTAGGGTCAGAAGGTTAGTTAGGGTTATGTATTATGTGTATAAAAGTCCCCATAAAGCTAGAAATATGAGAATGTGTGTGTGTGTTTGTGTGTGTGTCATGATTTCTTCCTTAATGACTTCAAGCTTCGATCTCTCACTCTACCGGTCAATCTACCCCTTCCGGCCCGTCACGTCATGTCGGCGGTTTCGAAATCCTCGGCTCTCAAAGCGACGGGAAAGAGGCGGACTGAGCGTGCGCGCTCGAGCGTTGCGCAAAGAAAAAGGGGCTTATCGCCCCGGAGCCGTGTTGTGATCAGCGAGGGAGGCCTTGGCTCGGGCCTGTTCGGGAGCTCGCTGTCGCTGCAACCTTGGTGTTTCGAACCCTGCGTGTGTGTGTGTGTGTGGGCGTGCACGCATATGTGTGTGTGTGTGTGTGTGTGTGAGTGTGTGTGTTCCTCCTTTCCAGGGACTTTCATCAGCCTGGTATCAGAGTCATTATGAAATTGTTTGCGTGTTAGCCAATCCCGTCAGTGGAGCAGCAGTGTGTTTACTGTTGATCAACCACTTCCTAGTATAACATTTGGCTGCTGTCAGCAGGAGTTTGCAACACTTTGCCTCTCAAACTGGCAACAACCGACCGGGAGCTTTTCTACGACCGATAAAAAAGAAGGGAGGAAGCTGCGTCAGCGCGGTCGATCGCCGGGGTCCGTCGCTGGCGGGGCTACAGAGTTCGGGCCTTCTCTACCGCACGCGACGACACGCCGTCTGCGTTCTGCTTCTGCTTTCAGATCGGATGCGTTGGTATTGAAGCCGAACGTGCACGGACGGCTGCAGGTATTTCCAATGAAAATGACTCATGCTGAGGTTGCTCTGTAATTATTGGAAAACCAAACATCCGACCAGAACGCCCCGCTTAGGGTAAACATCCTACGCAGTTTGTAGTTGACGATTTATCTGCTTCTGCGTTTACGGGATGCGCGCGCCCGTTAACGCTTCAATTCGACCTTGGAGTGAATGTAAATTCCTCGTACGTTTCCGGCAAAAGCTCGATTCAGTTCAACTTTATTTCTGCAGCATCTGTTGCGATCAAAGTGGTGTCAAAGGCAGAGTGAGCCCCTGAACCAGTAACAGTGGCGGGGGGAGGGTCTCCCTTTTAACAGGAGGAAACCCTGAGCAGGACCAGGCCCATATAGGAGGACTCTCCTGCTGGATGTAAATGACACCAGCACAGAGTAGACGCAACACTTAAGGCGTCCCTCCCTCCCCAGGGCCACCGCAGTACCACTCATGGTCTGTTACAGGGCCCCAGACTCGCGGTTTGGACCCCCCCCCCCCCAGGTACTAAAAGCTAATTTCTCCTGAGCGTGAGTACACAGACACACACACCCAAGCCAACCCCTCCTGGCATGAACGATAAAGTCAAAATGTGACATGAGAAGCTCTCGGGTCCAGTCGCAGTCAAACACGCAGGGGTGGGGGGGGTCATATCTATGTCTGGAACTATGGAGTCACTGAGTGATGTGTTAAGTGTCTCTCTGGGACATTCTAACACATGACAGCGCGGTGTAAGGAGAGGACAGCGCCAGGGTGTGCGTGTGTGTGAGGTTGAGGAGAGGCGAGCGAGTCCCTTGAGTACATCTCATCCTCCTGCGAGCCGCGCTGACCCCTCCGTGGTCCCGCACTTCAATTTGATACGACGTGTCAAAACACAGCCCGTGTTCCCAAACACAGGGGAACCGGATTCAAAGGAAATACGATGGGACAGGACGCAGAGATTCCGGTAGATGTCTCCAAGAGGAAATACACACACATACACACACACACACAGTGGCAGTGGTGATGAGACAGCATGGGAACAGTTAGTCCACTAATGAGGTCTATCCCATGAGGATTTAGTACGACTCCGAGGAATGCAGTCTCCCTGCTCTCATGACTGAACTGACCTCACGCGCACCGATGTTTGGACCTCTATCTTTGTGAGGACTCATACATGTAATGCACCCCCTTCCCCCTCCCCCACCCGTAACCCTTGAGCTAGCCTAATCCTTAAACCCTAAAACCAAGCCTGATCCCTCAAAGGCACCTTCGAATTTATGGGGAGCAGAAAAAAAAAAAAAAACGTCCTCACTTCTAGGGAAGCCAGGGCATATTCCGATCCTCCCTCACACACACCCACACATTACTATGTTTGTGGGGGCTTTCATAGACTTATTACCCAACTCCTTACCCTAACCATCCCAAATAACACCCTTCTTGGCCCTCAGACAGTCTTTTGAAGTTGTGAGGACCAGCCAGACTTCCCAAAACTGTCCTCATTTTGGTAGTAGAATGCAGATTTTGGTACTCGGTGTGTAGAAAGTACAAGTACACACACATACACACACACACAGATGGAGCGGCATTGCTGTCCAAGCTGCCCTCTTACACATGAATGAGAAAAGATAGAAGGCACCCGAGACCGGGACTCCTGGGTAATGCGGTGAGCGCTGCTTTAGAGGCAAACATAACAAGCACACTGGGGAATTTGACACGACTCCGACACAAGAGCGAGCACAGGCAGGAAGACGAGGGGGGGAAGCGGAGTTGGGAAACAGAGTCGGGAGAGGGGAATACATAATCAGAGGGCACGGGAGGTTCAGAGAGGCAGAGCAGACAGAGAGTCTCTGAGACACGAGGAGACGAATCTCCGGGACGAGTTCGTTGACTAACATTTGTTCGCTCGGTCTGGCTGCCAAGTTTAGTGAGTTTAGCGGAACAGATCTGGTGTCTGAAGCGGACAGCCCCCCCCCCGCGCAAGTCCGTGAGGGCCTGCTGTCGGGCGATAGACGTGCCGTTACGACGGGGCATCCGGCTCAGTCACGACTCGCGCGCGTGGACTCGGGCTGGTGCGAATCCGACTCTTCGGAAGATCTACGGCCGTCGTGGCATCATTTAGCCTCGGATGACGTCCTGTTTCCTTTACGTCCGCCCTAAAAATAACGACAGCCTGGACCCGCAGCCAGCCCCGCAGTTAAACATTACACTTGTTGGCGCTACGTCACGGCCCCCGCCGTGCCCGCCAGAGGCTTTTGTTTTGGGGAAAATATGGCGAGGGTTGCCACAGAGACTCTGTTTGATCTGTCATAATCGAGCGAGGCCGGCGATTGCACAACCCTTGCCCTTTGGCTCGTTTGGATCGGCGGAGCGCCCCTAGTGGACCACGGAGGGTGGCGAGAGGGGGGGGGGGGCGAGGAGGGCAGGAAGTTGACAGAGGGAGCAATAAGGATCATGGGAGGATTTGACAAAGCTGACGTTTATTGGTTGACATGGGGTTTGATTTTTAAGCTCAAGAGAGCAGAGTGTGAGCTGATTACTGTCAATTATTCAGTGTGTGTGTGTGTAGATAAATATAAATCGAACCTGTATGAATGCCTCCCATGACATGCTTTCATTCCACATGATTCCTCTGCTGTCACATAAAAGTGAACACAGATTAGCCATAATCTCCCTAAATCCAGTTAGGATTCGCTTTCACACGACGTAATCTCTACTAGGTGACAACATCCCTTTGTAAATTTGTCTTTTGTCTCTCCGCACGCCAGTCGGCGTGCGCTGATGCGCGCTACCCGGCCCGGTTTCCAGCGAATTAACCTTGCATCTGGACGCCAGGGGTGACAATCTGGGGCTCGCTTGTCCCGCCGGGGGCCCGACCTTCACGCCGGAGATCGGGCCAACGCTCGCATATGGCCAATCCCTGCGGTGAAAACCCACTGACCAAGGGTGGACCGTGTTCCCTAATTACCAGGCAACTCAAAAGGACAACTCAGAAGTGGTTCAACCGTGACTTTAAGCTATTTTCGGAGAGTAAAATAATCATCTTGGATTTCCACTGTGGTGCAATAACTCTTATTAATTTCTGATTATGAAAAAAAAAAAAAAGGTCACTTGGAATCCAGGCAGACCTACTGAAGGTCTCATGACTTGAGTGTGGACTTTCCCAGGGCGACTACACTTGTTTCATTTCTTTCTTTCTAAATCCGCGGCAGATCAAGAGGAGCGCATCGCTTTAAGTTAGCAGAACAGTCGACCGCGGAGGGCTTCCGCGACCCTGACGGAGGCGCGCTACAGCCAGGCGAGGACCACCCACCACGAAGCTACTGGATATGAGGAGGTCCACCCATGGCGGCTAATCCGCGGCGGGGTTCCACGACTGCGTGTTTTCGGGATCACAAAAGAAAGCAAAAGTGTTGTTCTTTCCAGGAGGGAGTTCAAATGTGCCTAGCTCACTGGATTCCTCTAATTAAAGGAGGTTGGTTCTTTGGAAACGCTTCTTGAGTCACACTTCCATAAAAGTGAGATATCAGCTGTAGAATGAATCTGAGGGTCTGATACAGAATTAAAGTTAAAGGAAAAACCAGCATGTAATACGTGTGTGTGTGTGTTCCAGTAGTTGCTACATACTGAGTAATAAATGAAGCATTTTCCAAGCAAAGTGAGGACTTTTTTTGGGAAGTGAAAACATTTCGGCTGGTCCTCATAACTTCAAAGGACTGTTTGAGGGTGTAAAGCTGGTTTGAAGGTTGAGGTTAGAATTGGGTTTAAGTTCAAGGTCAAGGGGTTATTTGGGATGGTTGGAGTGAGGAGCTGGGTAGTACATTATGTCTATGAAAGTCCTCACAAAGGTAGAATTCAAAGATGTGTATGTGCTGCATAGTAAGGACCAAAACTTCTATTTCAATAGCAAAATGAGGACGCTTGGCTGGTCCTTACACGTTCAAAGGGCTGTTGGAGGGTTATGTCTGTAAGGTCCTCACAATTATAGAAGTACCAGAGTGTGTGTGTGTGTGTGTTGTACAGTTGTGCAACAACAGTCCATTTGCCCAAAGCAAATAGCAACATTCTAAGAAGGGGGCGTGTGCATGTGTGTTTGTGCGCATGTGAGTGTGTGTTTGTGTGCACTTAAGCGAAAGTGTTGTTTCGCATGTTTTTCCACCAGTCGTTCACATTTAATCTGGAGGCCTCTTGCACAATTTTTTTTTTTCTTTTTCCTCTCCAATCGCGACGTTGAGCAACATGCCGGCCAAGGTCACAAACAGCTTGGACGCCACTTCCAAAAACACCTCACGCAGTCACACCGGGGGCAGCCCGCTTATTCAATGGCGAGGAATTCTAATCTCTAATGACAGGTTACCGGCGTTTCTCTGGGGTTTGAGGAAAAAGGTCATCTGGTTTGCACAAAATGCTTCGCTAAATAGGTGTTGGCTCAACTTGTAAGTGCCTGTAAGGCTGCGCGCATTCCTGCATAACCATAAGCTCCGCGTTTCCAGGTGAAAGCCTTGAGCTTTAGTGCGCTAGTGTCTGAAATACCAAGAACGTTCTGGAACAAAACACGACACACGTGCAGGGTTAGTTGTCCTCGGTCCCACATTTACGTTCATTATTGGGCCGAGGCATCGGAGGAATGCAGTAATTACGCAACACGCGGAGAAGTCATGTGACTTAAAGGTCGGGATGGATCAGAAACAGCTAACATAAAACAGCTGCTGTTTTTTTTTTTTTTTTCTCTTATGAGACAAAAAAAAAGTCAACACTGGGGAGGTTTTTCTGCTAGGGCTCCTCATCGGGCAGCAGCCCAGCTGAAAACGACAGCGGCGGCGGCGGATGGATTGGCAAGGCCGGGAGAGGCTTGACCGGGTCAGAAGCTAAACGTGAACCGACGAGGACAGAATCACTGACCCTGCCCACCTCAAGGCGCTACTACCCTCTAAATGAGAGGTGAACCAAACGAAGGTAGTCGAGAAGTTGCCCCATTTCCTTGCATCCCACTCTGATGCTTGTCAGAATTTTTCCCTTTACACTGTAATCCGATTACATCTGCTCCCCTTCTCTTTTTCCCGCAGCGACACAGTTTTCAGTTTTCTATACAACTGTCTTTTATGAAAACTTTCTGACCTCTTGGTTTATTTCCTGCCCTTTTTTTCTGAGATTTTAAATTGCCTGAAGCGCCCTGATGTTTTCATGCCCTCCGTGTGGTTTCAAGGTTTATCGAGCCAATTTTCTCAAGAAACACCCCAGAAACTTTACTCCAAATATCCAACCAACTGCTCTCACCAGTTGGGCAGTTCTGGGCCCCCCACCCACCCATTCAGCCTTTTCTCTCACGGCAGGGATTTTTTTTTTTTTCCACGGCAATAATCCCTGAAATGTCACAAACATGCATTATGTAATTCAGATTGAAGTGGGACTGAAGCTGCGGCAAAACCAACCAGACTCACCCGTCGCGAACAGGGAAGCGGAGCACCTGTGTCGAAAGGTAAACACGAGGGGCTGATGAAACAGATGTTTGAGTAACATCAGCAGAGGTGAGGACCGACATCCTCGGAGCCGTGTTTGCTGACGACTTGATGGACTTTCGCCGGGAGGCGAACCACAGGAGGAGCCGTGATGAAGATCACCTAGCAGCGAAGTGACCGCTACCCCCCCCTTCCCGAATTAACCCAACACCCGACCGTCACCGCCCTGCCCTTTCTGCCATATGGGAATCCTGTGTTTGCTCACCACACAAACCCCAACCAGGTACCGAC
The DNA here is from genome assembly GCA_911728415.1 of Lagocephalus sceleratus. Classification (NCBI taxonomy): domain Eukaryota; kingdom Metazoa; phylum Chordata; class Actinopteri; order Tetraodontiformes; family Tetraodontidae; genus Lagocephalus; species Lagocephalus sceleratus. Next base: position 3,803,431 of record CAJVRN010000087.1, on the reverse strand, counting down.
ACTGATAAGAGCCACTGAACACACATGTCAGGCTGTTAGTTAATGCCCCACCCCCCATCCACACACCACCACCACCATCACCACTCCCGAGTCGCTCGTCTGTTCAGAGGCTCGCCCCAATCGCACCTCGGGGCTGGGGTTAGGGTCGCACGCTCCTTCTCCCCCCACACTGGTGATAATGGAAAGGCCTTGACCCAGTTCCTCCTACTGTCCCACACCAGGGCCACTCTCCCTCTCTCTCTCTCTCTCTCTCTCTCTCTCTGTGAGCCACGACCGGCTGAATAATGATGGCTTTCCAGGCTGCAGGAATTCCTCGCCGCCCGTCCATCGTTGAGTCATCTCGCCCCGTAGATTCCTGCGTCTGGTCGCGGCATGAAAGGCAGCGGCTAACAGTGGTGCTTTTGACGAGCAGCGAATTTGAAATGGAAAGTCGCCGAATTAACGCCACCGACTGCATGCCGCGTGGGAGCGCATTTTCGTCCTTAAGTTGGCTTTTTATTCGCCTTTGTGTCGCCGTGACGACAGGCGTGCGTGAATCACGGGTGCAGTCACATCAAAGGATGGCGTGTGAGGAAGATTTCACTTCTGTGAGACCGTCTCAATTCTCCGGAGTTGAGTTGAAAACGTGCAGCCACAATAAGCCGATGACGTGATGTTGCAGCTCTGGGAGAGCGACGCAGCGCCGTAGCACTGCCTGAACCGTCCCCTCCTGCTGTGGGGGCGTGGCCTGAGTGGCACAACATCACGAGCCAAAAAAGTTAAAGATTAAACAGCACATGGAACGACAGAAATTACAGTGTGAACAGTAAAAACATCCTAGGGGGTAGGTGGATAGGTGAGCTTGTGGATGGGCAGGTAGGTAGGTAAGTTGGTAGGTAGGTAGATAGGTAGGTGGGTGGGTAGGTAGGTAGGTTTGTGAATGGTTCAGTAGGTAGATGGGTAGATAGGTAGGTTGTTGGGTAGGTAGGCAGGTTGGTGGGTAGGTAGGTAGGTAGATAGGTAGGTGGGTGGGTAGGTAGGTTGGTGAGTAGGTATGTAGGCTTGTGAATGGTTCAGTAGGTAGATGGGTAGAAAGATAAGTTGGTGGGTAGGTAGGTAGGTAGGTAAGTTGGTGGGTAGGTAGGTAGGTTTATGGATGGGTAGGAAGGTAGGTTGACAGATAAATAGGTGGGTAGGTAGATTTCTCATGTATCACTGTAGCCTAGTAGGCAGATCTAAATATAGAAGGTCTTTAGGTCCACCAGCTGTGTTTACGTTACTACCCCTCAAAAAGTAAAACACCATTATGTTGCTAACTTTTACAAGCGACTCCACGCTCCACCAAACGGTGGCATTTTACTTCCTTAAGTAAACAGTTTTGGGGCTCACAGATAAGCCGATTGTGGCCAACTTCTGTTCCCTTAAAAGCTGCCTGTAAATTAAGTTTTATTAGCTGATTGCAGTCTCCGCCAGACAGCCTTTCGGCGGCGAACAGAAGGCGGGAAGAACGCGATCGTTCCCGCACAAGAAAGAGACGAGACAGATGACGGGCGGAGAGAGACAGATGGCACAAGGAAGCGACAGAAAGCGATTCAGACTGAAATATCCTGAGCGGAGATGTGCGGACATTTCCTCCCCGTGTCTGCGGCAAGGGCCGATTTGTTTGGATACGCGCACAGATTATTCCCAAGTACGGCGTAATATCTCTTTTCCTGTTCTGCATCGGACAGGTCCAGATGTGAGCCCGGAAACATCATCCTTGCTACCGAGACTTCACCGGAAAAAAGTCTGCTTCTCACTTGGGAATTTCAAACTTTTTTTTTTTTTTAATTCACTGTTCTTGTAGGATGACTGGAGCTCTAAAACCCCCTGGGAACCCCCGACCGGGGCACTTGTGTCGAGCTAATGTCAGCCGAGGTCCCCTTTTCGGTTGACAAATTCCAGACACGACTAATTGACATAAGATAAAAATCTAAAATAACACAGGAAACATGTTATTCTTATGTGGAACCAGCTTTTCTCTCCATTTCAGGCAGGTTTGATCCAGAGGAGTGTCTGATTACATGTAGCAGCTCTCTTCTGCATGTTGGCTAATGAGAAAATGATCACGTTATTGGTGGATCCAAAATCAAAGCTGCACTAGTAAGAGGACCTGTCTGAGGTGGAACTCCCAAACTATCTCCTGTTTTTCTCTTGAATCTGATATCTGCAGATCAGACTCGAGGCCCGCGGAACTGTTTTGCATTAGACAAGGCAGCTAGTTTTAGCTCTGCTGCACAATCTCCATCAGTTTCTAACCGCTGGGAAGGCTTTAAAAAGGGCCGGTCACTGTTAGAGCAATAAGAACGAGCCCAAGTAGCCAAGATTTAATGATGTTTAGGCTAAATTCCTTCCTGGAGGATGTCACAAGGACCCATGAAGCTAGCATCCACATGCTGTGCAATTCTGCTAACATCTGTCGAAGCTAATCAGTCTCTATGACTAAAAAATGAGAATAAAGAATATTTTGGAATTTACGGAGCGGGGGGAATTCAGTCTCACAGGCCTGAGCAAGCCGGCCTGTAAAACTTTACAAGGGGAGCCTTTGACGGGGAGAGGGCTTGATCGCGGCGGTCGCGTCCCGCTGGTGAGCTAATTGTTTCTTTGCAATTGTCAGTCAGGTGAGTGTGTTTTGTTTTCTGCTTGTGGTAGAAAATCATTTGTCTCTCTGTCCGTCTGTTTCCAGTTACCTTCCAACCTGTGCAAAATATTTACTCCCAAGAATGAAAAGGATAACTCTCCACCTCCACCACTGTTCCAGAAGACATCTGGCTTTTGTTAGAGGAGCTCAGGCTGTGTGTGTGTGTGTGTGTGTGTGTGTGTGTGTGTGTGTGTGTGTGTGTGTGTGTGTGTGTGTGATAATCATAGAGAAGTGTATTGTTTCACTGTCTGACTGTCTGTTCTCTCCCACGGGGGAAGTCAATCGCAGTAAATTCCACACATACAGGCCACAAAATATCCCGACAAATACCAGTGAAACACACACACACTCAGCTCTCCATTGTGTGTAGGTGGACGTCCTTTTCAAACTTCCTCTTTCTTATGAGACCTGCAATTCATATCTTTAAAGGAGACACTGCAGGTCAGACATGGCATGTATACCACCTTCCTCTTTCCGATGCTGGGAAAACTGGTCCCGATTCTGTTTAGTTTTCATGAGTCACACGTGGAAGCAGCGATACGGCCCCAATTGGTCTCCTACTAGCACTCCCATCATTATGTTACAATCCACATCAGGCTGTAGTGGTATCTAAACTCCAGGTATGCAAGTTATAGAGTGTTTTGATACCATTAAAACCAGTAAGCAGAGGTTTCTTGTGATGTTAGCCAAGCCACCACTGTTGTGTGGATTCATCGCCTGGGAAAATGAAGATTTTAGCCGAGCTTTGTTATCTCACAAATAAGTGACCTATGGGGGGGGTCGACAGTCACGTGACAGGAAGAAGAATCTCTCTCTCTCTCTCTCAGAGATAACAGCTCTGCGGTGCTACGGTTCCGCACAGATCACCAGTTTAATCATGTAGTAGAATTATGCTAATGTGATGCAAATTTTTGTGTGTGATGAAAACAGTTGCAGGAACAATCTCTCCTCTTTGATCTCGGGCTAGCAGGCGGCTAATGCATTATCTCCTGATGAAGAGGGCGAACAGCCGCAGATCCAGATGTGCTGCAAAATGACCATATTTTGTCAGATGGTGATGTCATTCACTGACTCGCTCTGGTAGCGTCCCCGCTCACCCCCCACCCAACCCCCTCTTCTCCACCCGTCTGATTCTGCTCACAGATGCACAGCCAGACACGGCAAACGAATAACAACGAAGTCCAGGAAGACCGGCGAGGACGTAACACACCTGAGGTTGGGCGAAAAAAAGAACAGCTCTTGAGTATTCTTGAATTTATTGAGTGTCAAAAAACCATAACCACCCCCCGACCCCCCCAGGGGGACAGCTTTTATGGCCTTACCTGACAAAACAAAATAGTCCGAGAAATACTTTTATTCAGCAGGGCTGCGGAGACATTCCTGGAATTTTGTTGGAAGACATAAATCACTGCCGCGTCTCTGTTATTTATTTATTTTCCAAGCAAAGACGGACAAATCTGGTAAGACGTTCTGACAAGTCCCATTAAGGATGACGTGCAGGCTGAAGCTACCTTCGTGAGACCGACAGTTTTGACTGACGGGCTGAAGGCGGCGATTAGCGGCCAGCGGTGGTTAATTTATTGCCGTAAGTAACCGCCTGTGCGCTCGCGTCTCCCGTGGACATCGCACGCGTGTCGGAGAAGGCCCGTGCAATATATGGATTGCACGTGCAGGCCTCCGGACAGCAGCTACCGGGCCTCCTCTGACAGTCAGAGGCTGGAAATTCAGCGGTTTAGTGGATGTAGCAGCTCTGGAAAGCGATTTAATCCAATCCTAATGTGTCATTTCACACTTCTCCTTTCATGTCAGCGATCTGGAGGAGCCTATCCTTTCCAGTTCTGCTTCGGTCTGAAAGCGAACTCCCCCGCCTTTCTTTTCGGGGTCGTGTTAAAAACGACTTTCTGGGCCTCCTCGAATCGCTCCCCTCGTTCAGTCCCACCTGGATTTAAAAGAGAAGGGAAGTGAGGTTTCCCCCCCCAGGGGGCGGGGAGGGTGAAATTACGTAACGTTAAACAGGGAGAAAACTCAACCGTAAACACTGAGTCACAGCCTGGTAACCTGCCTGACACCTAAACCCTGTTTCAACATTGCAGCGCAAACAAGCACGGCTACACTTCAGCCCACTGAGCCGCAAATAGGTTTTCCTTTTCTTTTTATCACTCCCCCCGCCCCGCAAGTCTCTTTGTTTGTTTTGTTTTTTTTTTCCTACGCTTTTGTTGCAGTTTTGAATGACCAAAAATGCCTCATGTTGCCTTCACTGCACCCTGCTTTCAGGCCGTCACTCCTTCCTTTTCTGCTGCGCACATGAATCACTGCACACAATGTACTTCTATATTCACAATGTTCCTGCCAGAGGAACAGACACACACACACGCACACGCCGCTGTTCTGCAGCTCTTAAAGCAACAGGGCATGATGCTCCATCATCCATTTTTTTCGCATTACAAGTGATAATGCGTGTTTCCCGATACCTAACCCCGCCCCCCCCCACACACACACACACCCCTCCCTTCCTGGTACCTTTCCCATCAATACCCGCAGCGGAAGGGGCTCATCGGCAGCAACCGGAGAAGGGTCCCAAAGTATCCGAGGCTGGCCGTGCATCCCTGAACGCCTCAGGACGCGTTGTTCGTGTCCCCGGCGTGGCCCCTGCCGCACTGACTCAGCTCGGTAATGGGCATCAAGGAGACAAAGCCTGCATGCGGCAGGTCAGACTGAAGCTGGTGCACTGAATCACTGCGTCAGGGAGCCCACCGCCACGCTGACACGCTCCTTTTTTTTTCATTTTGTCATAGAGGAAAGGTGGGAAAGTGATGGAAATCTGTCCAGCACCACCTATTTTTACTTGAACAGGCACTGAGGTAATAGGACCCCTATGATGTCGTGATGGAAGATGTAATGAAGAAAATATATCTTGCATTTATGAACCTTGAAAAGCCTGAAATAGGTCCTTGAAAAGCACCAGCGATTAGGATCAGAAACGCTGCGCTGACGCAAACGCAGCTGCGCGGTTACGACAACAGCCTTCAAACAGACGTCGCGAATTGTCTTCGGATATCTGAAGAATTCCTGGTTCCGCAACTGGAGATGCTGAAGCGGTCTTGGTCGGCGTTCTCCTCCGCCGCGAACCCACGAGGGACAGATCTCCAAGAACGGGTTTCTTTGAAAGTCTGGCGCGCCACTTTCAATCAGGTCCCTCCGTGACGACGCGCTTCCGTCGCAGCCCGAACACAAACTTCATGAATATTAACCCGCGTTTCCAACATCCTTCAAAACTGATGAAACGCCGCGAAACGCGCGGGGGCCCTAATTTCTGCTGTGACCTCCGTCTGCTGTTAACGTGGCGAAGCCGAACTTTCATCTCCCTCCTGTGAGTCGCAGCGTATCATTAAAAGCGTCGGCTAATTTGCGAAGACTGACAGTTGGGTCGCGGCTGGCTGAATAATAAGGGTTTATTAGCGCACAAACATTTCCCCCCCTCCGCTGCTTCCTCTCTCTCCCGCCGGCCTAGCCCAGCAACTTCCAGCGAGCGGGAAATAATTGGTCATCCCTTTCATCATGGGATTATGAAAATAAATCTCCTTTTGGAGCGGAGCAGCGCTAACAGTCATTGAAATCCTGTTACATGGGGTATTATCCCGCAATTAATTGCCTTTACCCAATGCTAAGCCCTTCTCTCTCTTGTGCTCGTGCACTTTGATACATTTCCGACAGCTTGATTCACTCTGGAAAGATGGTGGGAGTCAACGTACTTTCAGAGGGGTTGGCTAACAAATAGCTTTCCCCCCCTTTCCGAATCCATCTCTAGCTATTGCCACAAGTGTCATTAATAATCACCCCTATGTTTTAAGCCCAGGCTGGAGGATGTCTTTTCTAGCCGTGCGCATTGAAGCGAAGGGGAGCCGACGATGCGCTCGCTTTGGAGTCAAATTTGGCTCGGGTGCGTTAAAAATGAGACCAGTTCAACTGACGCTAACCTCTCGTCTAGCCAAGCCTGGAAGCTGGAACTTTTAGTTTCAAATGAACCCAGTGACGTGGAGAAATTCTCAATATGCATACTTGTCGACTAAAACAAGATGGCCAAGCCAACAAAAGCTGCTCCCTTGCTGTTGTCCCTGCATAATACTACAATACAGCAGCTTATAATACCACGAGTATGACTGATTTGGTTGAGTAGAACTCGTCAGTGCTACGTAAGTGTTTCAGAAGGTCATGAGTGTTCGCTTGCATCCTCAGTGTTGAGAAATGTTTGTCAGGCAACACGGAAAATAAGTTAACAGGATGTTTGGTGCATTACCGAACCTGAGAGGCCTGATCTGACCTTACTTCTTTAGTCCGCAATCTATTTGTGCTAGCGTGAAATTAACAGCTAACATCCACAAAACCACTTACTTTATTTTGAAAAAGTGTTAAAATGGCATTTCACGGTTTGATGTTGTGATCAAACCCCCATCCGAGTCAGCTGCACTTTTCTTTTCTTTTTTTTTTTTCGTAGCTAACATCAAAGTTGGAGTACTCCCATTCTTAACTTAGCGTTAGCGTTTGTCTCGTCAGCTTCAACCATCAAAGGAACTCGTCATCCAGACTTCAAAGCCGGGGTGCTTCTTTTTGTTCCTTAGCTGAGCAGCGCGTCGACTTCTCATTTCCGTTGCTCAATCGGGACTTCTCAGTCCGCCGACAGTGACATCACGGGCTCGGGCCTGGCCCGCCGGAAAACGGCTTGCATAACCTCGCTGATGAGCTGGTGACAGTGTGGCGGTGACGTCCGCGTGTCTGCAACACACACGCGCGCGCGCCCGCACAGACACACACATGCAGATACAGTTGCCAACCACTTCCCATTAGCGGCAGGAAACCCCTTGAGTCATCCTAGAGCACCGCTCTGAGCGTAAGGAGAACTCTTTCAGTGAAATCATGTGTTGATCCTGTCAGACGGAAGCACCGAGATGAAAGGAGTTTTGGAGATCAAGGAGGAAGTGTGGCAAGGGATGAAGTGAAACGCTGCACATGATACTGGGAGATGGACTCCAGTCCCACGCTTGGTCTTTCCAGTTTAATGACATTTCTTACAACCTTTTTATAGAGATCTGAACTCTTTTTACTTTTGGTTTCCTTAATAATAAGTGCTTGATAATCAGCAGTTTTGTTGTTCCTTTAACACTTTTATAGTTTCAGGATTTATCAGAACAGCTTAAGGGGTTAGCAGCTGCGTCAAAGGCCTGGAGGGTACAGATTCTGAACTTTTACCAGGCTCTCCTGGAACTTGCTCATCACTTTATGTTTGGTAAACATCTTTTCTGTGTTCTAGGATGTGGGAATGTTTCCAGTGATCTCCAGCCCCTCCCATCTCTACCCTCAGTCACTGGGGTGGAGAGAGTGTGTTTGGCTCACAGCGAGGGAAATGATCCGGATGCCTCCCCGTCCACTGCTGCTCATCTCGGCCCGGGTTTAAGCTACAGCGTGCCGAAGGTAGCCCGCGAGCCAGAGGTTGCTGAACGCCGCTGCTGAACTCGGTAGGTGTACTCTGCTGTAACGTGATCTCACAAGCCCAGAAACAGAAAAAAAGGACCATAAATACCGTCAAAACAAGAGTTGCGCTCGTTTTCTGTCTGCTTCACATCAACCTTTGGAACAGAAATGTCTTGTAATGCCAGTTTAAGACAACCTTGACTGGCTTCTACAGTCACGTGGTTGTGGGTTCAGGTCCGTAATTTAAAACAAAAGCGTTCTCCACTCTGAAATCAAGTACAAGTCCGTGAGCGAGGTGAAGCCCAATCAGTGTTCTTGTCCTGCCCGCACCTTGTGCAGTTTGTTTTTAACCAAAATGTCCTGAAACAAGACTAAACAATTAACATTTGATATGTTGTAATCCTCTAAAAAGTTTTGGGAAATTTGATTAAGGGAAAGTTCTTTGTTCAATCACACACACACACACACACACACACACACACACACACACACACACACACACACACACACACACAAGTGCTTTCTGCTTATGCGAAACTTCTGCTATTTTAAGGAGATTCCTCTTAAAAGAAAAAAAAACCCTCATAAGTGAAAAAACAAAGAACAGACTTGTTCCCATCTGGTCACTGTATCATTGGATTAGCGTGAAGATGATGCGCACCATGCTGCGCTCAGCAGCTCTCAGCTGCGGCCCAGAGCGGGAAGACGGCTCCGGGCCGCAGTCGAGATTTACGTCCGACCTCGGTGGGGGGGGGGGCAGGGTCAGAAAAGAGGATCTAAAAGAAGAAACGCGGCCCGGGGCCCAGAGCGTGACGGCGTAGGTGACAGGTGGATCCGATTGACGGACTGGAAAACCATCAGACTGTACATAGCGGCAACGTTTCCCGTCCGGTTTATTGATCCACTGCCTCTTGCGCAACCCCGGGACGCGAGGGCTACTTCCGAAATGCTTTTTGTTTCTCTCTTCGGGAGGATTATCGCTTATTTACCTGTCCGTTCCAGTTTACGGTAGAAACCTGGCCGAGCTACGCCGTCACACTCATTTCAAAATTTCTCTAAGTATTCCAGCCCTGTATGAACAAAAATGCAGAGTTGGGGTTATCTGACCTTTGACCCTTTGCTGAGGTATTGTTCTATCAACAGGTCAGTGAGGTCAGTGAGTCATAACGTTCCACTGTTACTTGCTATTATTGCATTTGTGGTTAGCTCTGTCTTTGTTTTCATTTTTGCCTTAAGCTGAAAGCCGCGGCGATGACAGGCCCAACACGCCAAATTCCACTTTCGGCCGAAACTTTCTCAGAAGGCCTTTGGGGAAGTTTCTTCGCTGAATGTGTGCAAACATGGCAACTCCCTTGTGTGAGAACAAATGTCTCCAATCAATGGGGAACCGCGCATAGGACTCATCCAGGAGTAATTGGCGGTCATGTGATTTGCCCGTACGCCGGGGGGGGAAAAAAAGTGGCGAAGCTTGAAAAAAAACAAAAAAAATTCCTCTCTACACCCCCCTGCCCCAAAAAAGAATCTCACTGGACCGAAGGAGATCAAAGCCGCCGTGATGGACGGATCAGGATCACTCGCGGAGGAAGGCGGAGGATTTTCGTCCAGACCACAATCTGGAGTCCATCCACATGAAACAATCCGCAGCTCCCGGTTTGATTGATTATCCTCGGGGTCGGCCAGGGTTGTGAAAACATAGAGCGCGCTCGCTGCCGTTGGTTGCGGCGCGCCGATGACTAATATCTGGAGGAGGCCCAGAGAATCGAGTTCCCGAAGGGGCGCGATATCCGAGATGATGTCAGGATGTGGAGCTTTGTTTTGGTCCGGTGGCAGAGAGCTTTGAATGGGCCGACACGCAGAGGGTATCCCTACGCCTAGCCTCCGTCTCTACCACGAGAACTAGCCCGGCGCCTCCCGCCCGCACCCCCCCCCTCGTCATTCGTGACTAAACAATTGCTCACGCTCTGAAAGACGTCCATCAGCTCCATTGTGGATCAGCTCGTCAAGCCCAGTTCCTTTTTAAACGAAATGTCAGCAGCACGTGCTGTTCCTCTCCTCTTTCTGCCCTATTTCCCCTCCTCCTGTGTCCAGCCAGGACCCCCACGGTCCTGCTCAGGGTTTCTCCCTGTTCAAAGGGGAGCGTTTTCCCGCCTCCGTTTGCTGGGTCAGAGGTCAGCCTCTGAGGTTTTCCCTCAAAGCACCCCGGGGATGATTCCGTATGTGTAGCCGATGCTCCAGGGAACGAAGTTCACTTGAACTGCGACAAAGCAACGACGTCACGCGTGCTCGCTGAATGAACGACAGACGTGATTCATAAAAGACATTAAGAAGTGGCGCTACCTGTTCAAATACCGGTTCAAATGGCATTTTTTCCTTTTAACACCTGGCTAGCAGTTACAACCTGGAATGAGGAAGCCGTTTGTTTTCGCCGTAAACGCGTCGCCATTGACGGCATTTATTCCCCTTTAACGTCACTTTTGAAGTAGCCGCGGTTCGACCTGATCTGCTCTTCGCCGTTTCTCGTATTAACCTTTCCTTCTCTTTTTTTGGTGGACTTCGGTGAAGTCTGACAACTGCTGCAAACACCGGGAGTAAACAGACCCGAGTGTCGGGGCCCGGAGGAGCTCAGAGGAAGAATAATTAACCGCTGGCGTCCGGCCAGGTCAGACTAAAATATTCCTCCGTGCAGATCAATTCCCAGGCTCTCTTTACCGCTCGCGGCGGCGGGTGACTCAGCTAATTAGAACAAGACTATGCTCTGCATACTGGTGTCACCTATGGCTTGTGGTGTGGGATCCTGCTGCAGCGTTGTTTAACTACCAGCGTATTTACCGCTGCGGCCGTCCGCGTCGCTCCTGTCCATTCCTGCGACGACCTTTCCCTCCGCGTTTTGAGACCCGACGCTCGCGGACGGGTTAGAGAGCGGCGGGCTGCGCGTCGATCAGCGGGTGAGTCACCTCGGAGCGGCGGAGGCCTAAAAATAACAGGCGGAACCCGGGTGACCTTTGAACCCCCCCCCCCCCGAGGAAGGGACGGTGTGAAGAAGAGGCGGCCCCTGTTTTGAACGAACCAGAGGGGTTAAAAACACACTCACGGAGACGCGCGCACAAAAAAAACATGAAACTGTTGCACAGACAGACACACAAGCATCCACATTCATCACCTCCGGAATGTTTTAAGGTGACTACAGCTGCACTTTACCCTTCATTTCCTCTTATTACATGAAGCAACAGTTCATAGTTCACTGATTATACTTTAGTTTCGGGAATCTTGTTGTTTGTGATGAGTGCCATGTTACAAGCTGCCCTGGTATTTTCTTTTTTTTTTTATGCGAATTTATAGGCTTTATGGGGGTGAGTCACGTCCATGTACAACAAACAAACTCAGTCAGGGGAAATATTTTGCTGCTTGTGTTGGAGCTGCAGTGTTGCGTTGGCACAGATCAGACTCAGCGGGGGGGGATACTGTACCTTTCAGGTGTTGCGTGGGGGGTAATGCTGGCAATAATCACCGAATGTTGGGCAACAGCGGTGGTTTTGAAAGAGTGTTAATTATTGCCCGCAACATGTGCGCGTCTGGTGATGCGATAAGTCAGCCGGTTTCTTCACCGTGTCACGTGATCGGGCGCTTCGATTCTAAAAATGATCCCCCCCCAAAAAATAAAAAAGAGAGAGAGGGAGAAAAGGGAAAGAAGAGAGACACTCCCCCCCCCCTCCCGCGGGGGAAGCGACGTCGGCGTTTACGCCACACGGCGGCTTTCTGTGAAATGGAAGGGGCAGTTTCATCAGAAGACGAGCTGAGCCGGAGCCGGTGCCGTTACTGGATTGCTCAATGGTTGTGTCACCAGGAGGTTGGACTGGTCGGGCGGAGTGTTTGCGCTCTGATCTCAACATCACCGGAGCGCACTCACTCGCTCGCTGCCTCGCCGACAGTGAGGTGGGCTCCCTCCCTCTCTCCCTCCCTCCCTCCCTCTCTCTCTCTCTCTCTCTCTCCCCCTCTCTCTCTCCCTCTCTTTCTCTTTCTATCCTCCCTTCTCTGCCTCTCAGCAGTCCGGACTTTGACGGAACAACCTTTCCCCCCCTCCCTTCACACACACACACACGCGCGCACACACACACACACACACTCCCCTCTCTTCGCTCTCAACCTTCCGCTGGATTTTTAAACCCCCAGAAGTTGTATTTATATCTCAGCCATGACGCGCGCGGTTTTAACTTTATTCTAACCTCCGAAGGACATATCCTCAACAAGTCACGGGTCTTCTCTTTTTTTTTTTATCCTTTTTTTATATATTTTTTAACCCGATGAATCAGTCCGTCAGGATGAACTTGCAGTGGACCTGCCCGGCGCCTTGCATCCGCACCCGGAGAGTCGCGCACAAGCGGCTGGACTCTGACGATCAGCCGCCGGCCAAATGCGCCCGGCTGAGCGCCGAAGCCGGGGAGGCGCAGGGGCTCCTCGGCACTTCTCCGGGATCCCCGGTGAGCCCCATCCCGAATCCTCTCCCGGCGACCCACGTGGGTCCTTCCAGGATAGGACCGTTCCTGATACTACCTCTGGCGGACAGGGAGAGCGTGCACAGCGCGATCAACACCGACACTGGCGACGAGCTGCTCTGCAAGGTATGCGCAATCGGGCCGCCGTTGTGCAATTTCTTTGAATGAATGGTGTTTCGAGACAACGGCTTGCTCAACAGAGCGTCTGACATGTCATCATTATTCCGCAGACTTTATCGCGAATGGTCGTTTTACGCGCCCCCCCCCCCCAACGCTTGAATCCAGAGATCGCGTTTAAAAGGCAGGTTTTTTTTAAACAAAAACAAACAAAAAAAAAAACCAAACAAAAAACATCTGTTGACAAGGCTAGCGGAGGTTTCGGCTTGCCTCTGCGTTCTGGAGCCCAGCCGAGTGAAGTCCACCTCTCCGCTCATTTGCATACACGTCACCGCAGCACGCCGCGCCGCGGTGCGCGCAAAAATAAAAAGAAAGAAAAGGAGGACAGAAAAACGCAAGCACACGCGACAAAAGGGAGGCGATTCCGATAAAGATGAGGAGGACGAGGCTGCCGCTCCTCATCCGCGCGTGTAGACTGCGTGATCGAGCCGCGGGCGCTGGGCTTTGTTGATTAATAGAGTTAATCGATTTACGCTTCGGTGATTCATTTGTTACGCTCCAATCAGAGCTCATCTGCCTTTTAACTCGCTGCCAAATTTGCATGGCTGTTCCCTCAGATGATCATTAAGAGCACACTGCCCCCCCCCCAAACACCACACACACACACACACACACACACACACACACACACACACAACTCCCTCCCTCCCTAATTTCCATGCTGACTCTCTCTCTCTCTCTCTCCACCCCTCCTCCCCTCAGGTCTTTGACATGGGGGCATACCAGGAGAAGATCAGGGCCTACGGCGTGCTGCCCCCCCACGGGAATGTGGCGGGCATCAGGGACATCATCCTGGGCGAGCGCAAGGCCTACGTGTTCCTGGACAAGGACTTCGGCGACATGCACACGCACATCAAGAGCTGCCGCCGGCTGGACGAGGAGCGCGCCCGCGGCCTCTTCCGCCAGGTGGCCCGCGCCGTGGCGCACTGCCACCAGGCGGGGGTCGTCCTGGGCGACCTCAAGCTGCGCAAGTTCGTCTTCGCCGACGAGAGAAGGTGAGCCCCAACCCCCCCCATTGCACACACACACACACCCTCTGCACCCACCCTCGGGTATGTCGCCGCGCTCTGCAAGGCCGCAGCCGGGCTTTAAATGGAGCGCGGCATTTTGTGGGCCCCGGCAGCCCGAGCCGCAGAGCAAATACAGCAGCTGATCCACACACACACACACACACACACACACACACACACACACACACACACACACGGATGTGGGCACCGAGCGAGTAGGAGGTTCTGTACTTGCGGAGGCAGACTGCGCCGCTTCCCAGATTTTGGCCCTCTGTCTGCCTCCCGTTCTCACCCTCTCGACGTGTCTCTTTGTGTGTTTGTTTGGGAGTGCGCGCGTGTGCGAGCGTGCGCGCGCGTGTGTCTGTGTGTGTGTGCAGTGGGAGGCAGTTTGGCGAAGCTGCCAGACGAGGCTGCTGAATGAAACACCCCGTCCTCCTCCTGCGGTCTGTTCTCTGGATGCGTTTGTGAATTATTAGGTCTTAATAAACGACCTCCCGCGATGCGTTCAAGTGCCCCGGGAGCGCGTCGGCGCTCCGAGGCCTCACCTCTCCGTCCGCCTGTCTGACCCCCCCTCACTGTCCGCGAGGCCACGCTCGCCAAACTATTTGTCGCCCCTCACGTCACCCTCTTTTCCTGTAAGCCCCCACACACACACACACACACACACACCCTCCCCATTTTCCGAAGGGCCCTTGTTCGACGGAGACGTTCCGAGGGTCTCCGGGCGTGACCTCTGGTCGGGCTGGATGAATGAGAGCGGACAGCCAGCGAGAGGATCTGAAAGTTGTTGTGTGTCCTACTGATAGCTGCACGGCGGCGGAGCGATGAGTCAGAGCGTAAATGTGCAGAGGAGGGGGGGTGGGTGGAGGGAGGTGGTGGTGGGGGGGGGGGTGCGCTTATCTTAGTTTCCTGCATGTGTTTGTCCGTGTGTGTCCTCGTGTTTTGCACGCATGTGCCCCATATGCGTGCGTGTGCGTCCGTATTTGGTATGTTCGTTGCCCGGGCGACCACATTGCGACACTAATGCTGGTGGCTCTACCCACCACCCGCCCCCCAGGAGCCACTTGAACCCCCCCCACCACCCCCCAAAGTTACGGGATGTTTTCCCTCTCAACGCTCCCACCACCATGAGAGCAAAGGAATCCGGCGGTCCGTCTCGGGCAAGAGGAAAGAGACAAAAAAAAAAAAAAAAAACACGACTTTTTTTTCGGCCGCCGATCCGGGGGAACGTCTTTCGCTCGCTCTGTTTTACATTCCACCGAAATCACAGCCAGGCATCGCTCAGACCGCGGTCACCGTGATGCAACGTGCAGGCCAACAAATGCAGCGGCGGAGCCAGAGAGATCACAACACACACACACACACACACACGTATGCAAACACACATGCGAGCGCACACAAACGCACACGCAGACACACTCGGAGTGCAGTTGGAAAAGCCAGTTTAGGGTCGGTGACTCGTACTCCGAAGCATGCATAGCTCCGCTGCCGAGCCAGCCTTCCCATGCGTCACTGATGTGGCAACAGCCATTTGAGGGAAATTATGGGATGGCTGGCGCCGCAAGTGTGGGACCCAGGTGCAGATGGCCTCGGCACAGAGAGAGAGAGAGACATAGAGAGAGAGAGAGAGAGTGGGGGAGATCTGTACTCTTAACAGAAGGATGAGTCACTCTCTCCACCTCTCCGCTTTGCTTCCTTTTCTGTCTCCATCTCTCATTCTGACTCGCCTCCTCCACTATCTCGCCGTTTAAATATCTGTTGCTATCTATCTCAGCGCTCCTGGCCTCCTTCTGTCTGCCCCCCCCACCCCCCCCACACCACCACCACCACCGACCCTCTGAGCCTCTGAATGGAACTGGGAGCAGATATCGTCACTGTTGTTTTTTTTTTCCTCCTTTTTTTTTTTTTTTCCATCAATGTGAATCAAATTCCCAAATTTTCTTCTTCGGGGACGTTTCTCTTGCGCAAAAAAGTTCAGCCGATACTTTTTGACTGCAAATGAGTCATGTGCAAATATAAACCCTCGCAGTCTGAGCCGCTCTAATGGCGGGCTAAATGCGTGCGCTATCGCAGCATGTCTAAATATAGTAGTGTGTGTGTGAGAGAGTGGAGGAGCAGGAGGGTGCTGGTGTTGTATATTTATATGTGTGTTTATGTGAGCGTATGTGCCGGAAAGCCTTTGGAAATTTGGCCACGCGGCTCTGTTTCTCAGACGAGGTGTGTGTTCCTCAACTTGCTGCATATTGAGTACAAAAAAAAAAAAACGTGCACGGTACGAGCGAAGTGGAGGACATTTTCGGCTGGTCCTCTCCACTTTGAGGGGCTGTTTGAGGGTTCAGATGGGGGGTTAGGGTCAGGGGTCAGTTGGGATGGTATTAGGTTGAGGGGCTGGGGAGTGTATTTTATTTACACACAAAAGTCCTCGAAAGGGTAGGAATACAAGAATGTGTGTGTGTGTGTGTGTCTGTGTGTGTGTTTTAATCTCAGATTTCAGGGAGCTGTAGAAGATCAGGAAGTGTTTATTTTTTAAATAAGTCACTAACCTGTGTTAGTTAATGTTTTTTGACCCCTTGTGTGTTTTTCCTGATGTTTCCAGGACACAGGTGAGGCTGGAGACCCTCGAGGACTGCCGCATCCTGGAGGACCCGAGCAACGACTCCATGTCGGACACCCACGGGTGCCCCGCGTACGTCAGCCCGGAGATCCTCAGCAGCTCCGCCCCTTACTCCGGCAAGATGGCCGACATGTGGAGCCTGGGCGTCATGCTCTACACCATGCTGGTGGGCCGCTACCCGTTCCACGACCCCGACCCGGCCACGCTCTTCTCCAAGATCCGGCGGGGCCAGTGCTGCTTGCCCGAGGGCCTCTCCCCGAAGGCCAAGTGTCTCCTCCAGAGCCTCCTGCGGAAGGAGCCGTGCGAGAGACTCACCGTCGCCGAGCTGCTGGCCCATCCGTGGTTCCGGCAGACGGCGCCGTCGCAGGAAGCGGCGCTCGCCGAACAGGAAGTGAGCTCGGGGGAGCAGACGGTGCCGTCCTTCGACATTGAGGAAGAGGACGACCTGTTCTGCTGACGGACTCCGTTTAGCCGAATCCGGCTGAGGGACCAAAACGAAAAAACAAAACTACAGACTCTTTTTTTCTACGTTGGCACTTTTACATTTGCGTACTGTTGAGCGGACAAACGCCCTCAAGCTTTCTATGAAAAACTTACTGTACTGTATTTGTCGTCGTACGTGTTACTCGCTCACAACCATTCGTTGTCCCTCTGTACGTTGAAATCCTCTGGTGCTAAGACAAATAACCGTGACTCAGATTCCGATCCGATTATGCTACAACAATCTCGAAAAGCTAATTCCAGTGAATAAACCCAGACACTAGCGCTCGCTCCCTTCTCGGGATCGTGCGGGACGTCGGTCCAGGCCGCGAGCTCGTCGAGGAAGGCGGCTAGCCGAAAGGCTCGGAGGGGACGTCAAACGGACAGCGTCGGAAGGAAAAAAAAAACAAAACTGGTTGAGCGGCGCGGTGACCGTTGGGAAGTGCCGAAGGGGGGTCGCGGAATCAGAGACATCGCAGACCGCGATTCAGGGACCGAAAGGGGCCGCCGCCGCCGCCACCGCGGTACTTACTTTATTTATCTCCTCCTCTCTGGCGACGCTCGCTCAGGCGCGTTCCGGATGGGCCGGGGCGTCTCCGCCAGCTTCAGGAGACGGATTCGCTTCCAGTCCGTACACGTAGAGCGAGTTCGCGCGTTCGCGAAGAAAGGTAAAAAAAAAAAAAAAAAACAACAAAAAAAAAAAAAAAATACGACACGGGTGCACAAACTTCATATTGCACTGTGAATTATGTATTTGTGACACGACCCAGGGGCCGTCAGGGGCCCGGACGGGTCACACACACACACACACACACACTACACACACACACACACGAAAGAGTTCTATATTCGTTGTCCAAAAGCTGTAAATATGTACATTTGGAATACGTGTGGACATGTTGAATAAAGATCACGTTTTTTTTTTTTTCATATTCATACAGCTTGTTTTTGCTCATTCCTGCTGCTGGCCTGTCTCACACACACACACACACACACACACACACACACACAACCTGCACATTACGCAGCTCTGCATGCCTGGGAGGCTTCTCCTCAAGAATTCTCCTCAGACGGTTCTTAATCATCGAGACAGAAAACAATACCCCCCCCCCCCACTCTTTCAATTTCATCCTTGAAAGGGAAGAAAACGCTCTTCCTCCCTCTCTCCCTCTCTCCGTCGCAGAGCGTTTACTCTTCCCCCTGACCTTTGCGTTAAAGTAACATTTAGCTCCTCAAAAACGCACAAATGTCAACAGCGGGTCAGAGCCTTTCTCCTGGAGGGGGGGGGGGAGCGTGGCCCCGGCTGGAGAAAACAAAGAGCCCCCGACCCGGGCTCATCCCGCCGTGGATAATCTAAACTCCAACGTGTACGTTGGTTCTCTCCTTTTTTTTTTTTTTTTTTTTTTTCATCCGATCCGCTTATGAATCACGGCGTGACCTTTAAGAGTTTGGCTCCTCTCCACCATCTGTGTGTTATGACTACCTCAGGCATGGCTGGCCGGGGCTTGCGTAAGCATGGCGTGTGTGTGTGTGTGTGTGTGTGCGCGTGTGTGTGTGTGTTCGTGTGCATACCTGCCTGTGAGTGTCTGCTGGGTGATCTGCCAAACCGACGACTGCGTCAGGCAGGGGTGCAAACGGGGGGGGCCCTCTCCAGAATAGGGGAGCTCGTTTTAGAAGTGACGAGTGTCTGGTGAAGTGTGTGTGTGTGTGTGTGTGTGTGTGTGTGTGGAGGGGGGGTTGAGGGCCAGTGTGTGTTCCCAACATTCGGGGTGTAAAAGCACAACAAAGAAACAAACAGGAAGTGTCCACGACAGGAAGTGAGGTTGTTCGCCTGGTACTGAGCACGCCCCCACAGTTGTCGGTTCAATTCCCGGGTCTTCAGCTTGGCGGGGGGGGGTCTGGGTCTGGGCCCACAGCAGCATGTTGATGGTGTGTTTGGGTAAGGGCCTTGCTCCCCCCCCCTTCTCTTTGTGTACATAGCTGGAAGTTTTTCGTGCTGCCTCATGGCAGCGGCCAGTCCGCCAGGTATCCCAGCATTCCTTGGGCGGTGAATCAGCGCCCGGGTGGACGGAGGCGGATCATTCTGGGGACGCGCGGCAGGTGTAATCGCAGCTATTTTTGAACCCCCCCCCCCTTTACGATCTGGTCTTATCTGGTATGAATTATCAGCGCTCCATTTTAAACAATCGCTGGTTTTCCCTCCAAAACGATGACCTCATCGAGGTAAACGAGAGTGAAATCCAAGGGTGTGTATTTGCATGTGTGCTTTTGTGTGTGTGTGTGTGAGCCATATTATTTGTCTGCATGATCTCATCCCGTCATGTGGCCACACGTGTAAAAAGCTTCCACCTGTGATCCGGGATCATCCACCTCCCAACCGCACAAACCTCCTCGAACTTCCTTGTAGAAGGATGTCACGGGGCGATGGCTTTACCCTCGCCGTCACGTGACTCTCCCGCGGCGTTCGCGAGGTTCAGTCACGGGTTTGGGAGCATCGGAGGACATTCCGCGTGCGGCGCGGGTCAGTCAGACGGGGCCTAGGTCAGAAAGAGGCTTCAGACGGGGGGGGGCTGCGAAGGCCTGTTCTGTCGCCTCGTACACAAGCATACAACAACATCTGAGAGCAAAGCGCCCTCGCTGGCCTTTGCTCTCAGATGTTGTTGTTAGGTGCTTCTTTCAGGAATTCTTCTGGCACAGGCCCACGCTTCCCCTGGCGTAATGGAAAACGCCCTCTTTGTTTGATGACTCTTTGACCTTTTCTTTTTTTGTATGACGCCACAAGTCCACAGGAGAATGCTGGCCATTGTGCTGGTCTTAGTTCAGGGGGAAGTGTGATTATTTGTAACGAGGCTGGTATTTTCAAGTGTCATCGTCAGTGACAGAAGCGCTCCTGGGGGGGGGCGTCCTGATCTCTGCCGCCCCCTGGTGGACATCGGTTTAATCGACTCGTGTTTGGTGAATAATTAAAGATTAATTCCTGGTTAATGAGGTCAGAAATGGAGAAGTTACCTGATTCTACACTTTCGTGTTAACGATATGACTTTGTTGTATGTCTGGAGTTTTGGTTTCTCACAGTTTTTATTTCCCCTCGATTGTTTTCCTCGCCTGTCAGAACTCTGCACCCCCCCCAAAAAAAAAACAAAACTTTCCCCACTTCCCCATTCAAAATAATTCTTCCGAAAATTGTGTTTTGTTTTCAAATGACACACACACAAACCGTCATATTTATGAAAACCAGCTGAACACTGGCGCTCAATGAAAAACACGATGAATGGAAAACACTTCTCCATTCATCATGACTTCTGCCTTTTCTTCCTCAGTGTTACACTTTCAGCAGATGGTACATACATACATACATACCCACACACACACACACACACACACACACACACACACACACACATACATATGTGCGTGGTAACATATTTTAGAAGATTGTTTTTATACTCACAGCACACAAATGTATGGAATAAATATATTTGATTTTCCCACAAAAACAATGTACTCAGCGTACATCCCAACCAACACACGTGGCACATACAGTGGTCGACATACGAAACGGGATTTTACTGTCTACAGCAGAGGTCTCCAACCTCTTCCACAAAGGGCCGTGTGGCTGCAGGTTTTTGTTCAACCAGTCCAGCACACCCAGTTTGACCAGTCAGCTGTCTGAAGACTCAGGTGAGTTGATTAAGTGAGTCCAGTCTGGTGTGATGCTGCTGGTTTGAACAAGAACCTGCAGCCACACGACCCTTTGGGGAGGAGGTTGGAGACCCCTGGTCTAGAGTTACAAAACAAAGCAAAAAAATATATATATGCTGCATCTTCTCTGCAGTTTCAGTCTAGCCACAGCAGCTCATCCACATTCCCAGCAGCCGGGGGGGGGGGTACTGCCTATCGTGGGGAGTCCAGCCAAGAGGAGCATGGACTGTATGTCCACACGTCTTCCACAGTTTGCAGAAGTGTCCACTGAGGACAGGTGCTCCCCCCGACTCCTCCAGCAGGGGTCGCTGTTCGACCACCAGAGCCCCGTTTATTAATCTGACAGTTGTTGTAATCAACCAACGAGACATGTTTAATATCAATATTTGATCCTCATTTTCACATTTGCACGCTTCGTTATGACACGGCTAATCCCACACAAGTCGCAGCGGCTTTTGTACTGACATTAAATGGCAGAGAAACAGAAGGACAATTTATCGTTTCTGCTCCACTGAGGCAGCTTTTCCGGCTCCAAAGTCTCTTTAATGTCAGTTTAGAACAGCTTTCACGTCTGGTACTCTTTATTTCGTCATCTCAACCTTCATGATTCAACGGCAGACAGCGACACCCGGTGGGGACAGACGAACAATAGGAGTTTTTAAATGCTGCTTTGCGTCCTTTCTCAAACTCTAGACCAGGGGTCTCCAACCTCCCCCAAAGGGCCGTGAGGCTGCAGGTTCTGGTTCAACCCAGCAGCAGCACACCAGACTGGACTCACTTCATCAACTCATCTGAGTCTTCAACAGCTGACTGGTCAAACTGGGTGCGCTGGACTGGTTGGAACAAAGACCTGCAGCCACACGGCCCTTTGTGGAAGAGGTTGGACACCCCTGCTCGAACACGTCTCCCTTCATGATGTCACATGTTCATGGACTCCCCAAAAGAGATCATTCAAGTCCAGTTCCACCAAAGCCCTGGTGAACCATTACATGGTGGTGTAACTGGAGCACTGATCATCAGCTAATTTTCAACAACCCTGGTTCAACTCTGGGTCACAGCAGATAACTTGGTGTTCAGTCTTAGCTCTTCTTCAGCTTTGTTCAATCCAGGTTTGCTTTTACTTAAACACTTTTAAAATAGAAGAAATAGAAATACACCAAGCAGACAACACAGAATAGACCTCACCTGGGTGTCTCTGGACCAGTCCTTCCATCAGGGTGACTGATGGGAACAAAAACCTGCAGCCACACGGGCCTTTGTGGAAGAGCTTGGACATCTGTCTTGAACCTTTTGATACATTTACTCCCATTTTATGTTAATCTGGGGTCAGACAGTCAGGAGGAACCCTTAGGACTCACTGACGATCACCTATCAAGATTTAGATCTCTGAACTGTCCTGGAACTCTTTTTAAAGCTCATTTTATGTGAAAACTGCAATTCCCATCATCAGAAGTGAAGAACATCTGGCTCTGATACCAACCTCTAACTTTAGAAGTTTGTAGATAGACAAAGATCTGTGAGTATCAGATATGTAGGGAATACAACAAGGCATGAGTCCTTTTTCTCATTTTAATGTTTTTACAAAAACATCCACTTTAATCAAAGAGACCAAAGCCCATGTCGTCGTCGGACTCCTCGGACTCTTCCTTCTTCTCCTCTTTTTTCTCCTCCTCCTTGGCTGTTGGGGGGGGGGGCAAGGGGTGAAAGGTTAAGCAGGTAACCACAACAGGGTTCTGATCAGTTCAGAGACAACCACACGTACCTGGAGCATCACCGCCAGCAGCAGGACCTCCGGTGGCCGCCGCACCGGCCGGGGCGCCGCCTCCGGCCCCGACGTTGCAGATGAGGCTGCCGATGTCGATGCTGGAGAGAGCCTGAGGGAGAGACGAGCGCCACCGTCACGACACAACCTCCACCTTCACGACACAACCTCCACCTTCACGACACAACCTCCACCCGAGGCAGGTCGACGCGCAAAAGCACAGGTATAGAAGATATTGAGGGGGGGGCTCACCTTGGCGAAGAGACTGGGCCAGAAAGGCTCCACGGTGACTCCTGCAGCCTTGATCAGGGCGTTCAGCTTGTCCTCCTGCAGGGACACCACAGATCCGGGGTCACAACAGGTCGCACAACCGCGCCATTAAACAGGCTTCAGCCGCCTGCAGCGTTTAAACTCCCGGGCTTCCATCACAACACGAGGGGGGGGGGGCACCTGCACCCACGTGTCTGACACATCTGGTTACAGCTGGACTCCCCACGAGCACCGTTACCGCCAAAAAAAGCAGCGTGGCGTCTGCTCGACCCAGAACCGAACACGTTTCCAGAGGCGAAGGCCGAGTAGCGGGGGGGGCACACCGGCGCTTTTAAGCGAGCGAGATGTAGTTGGAGGTCACTTTTGAAGAAGAATAGTGCTCTAAACGGCCTCCCGCCAACACGTTTGTCTGGTTTTTATCTGTTTCATGCCGTAACGGGGGCCCGACGGAGGCCGGCGGGGGACACTCACGGTGACGGTGACTTCGTCGTCGTGGAGGATCAGGGCCGAGTAAATACAGGCCAGTTCGGACACGGAGGCCATGGCAGATGTCGGTTCGGGGGTCTGTCGCGTCGGATGCCTAAACTGGAGGGTGCTAGTCGCCGGATCGGGGGCCTTAGCTTCAGCAGAAGGACCGAGCACCTCAGGGCGTCAGCGGAAAAGGAAGGAGCCGCGCCGGAAACCGAGGGGAAATAGCGCTGCGTGGGCCCGACGTCATCACGCACGGGGTGACGTCACGCGTACGCGCGCTGCCGAGGGAGAGCGAAACGCTTAATTTACTTCATCAGTAAGAGCAGATTTGCCTTTAAATGCATGCTTTCTTAATTTATGCACGCTTGTAAGCTCTGTAACTCTTCAGAGCGATGGGGGAGGGAATGAAGAAATGATCAAGTCTGTCACAAAGACAATTATACAATAACGTATTTATTTGTATTCAAATATTAAAATGTCAGAAGAGAGCTGGAGTGGAGGAAGTCAGTCAGTGAAGGTGGAAGAATGTCAGCTGAAGCAGGAAAATGGAGGTGGACTTTATGTCTTCCAGAAAAATAGAATCTTCCTCCAGAATCCCCTTTTCTTCTTCTTTTTCTTCTCAGCGTTGAGCTGTTGGAAAGAGAGATGAGTTTTAGTTCTCACATCCAAACATGTAGAGAGTGAAGGACTCAGAAAACAGGAGAGACAGAACAAACACATGTGCAGCTGCTTACCTGGAGCTGCTGGATCTGCTCCCTGAGCTGCTGAGTTTGCTGCCTTTGCTCCTGCTGTCGCTGGGTTTGCAGGTTCAGGACCTCCAGGAGTTTCTTCTGCAGCTCCAGCTGCTGTTCCTCCTGGTGTTGAGCTCTGGTGGCCCAGTGGGTACAGAGCACAGACAGCTGCCTGTTGAAACTCTCCACAGTCTCCTTCAGCAGCTGACTTGTGCTCTCCTCCTTCTCCCTCAGCTTCTGCCTGTAGAGCTCTTCCCTCTCTAAGAGCTGCCTCTGGAAGTCTTCTTCCATGGTCAGCAGCCTGGTCCTCATCTCCTCTTCCATCTGCTGCTTTTCTGAGAGGAACTGCTGTTTCAGAGCCTCTGTTTTCTCGGAGAGCTCTTGGTTGAGCATCTCCTTGTATCTGTACTCTTGTCTGAGGTGGTCTCCATCCTCCAGACCCTGGTGGCTGTCATCTGTCTCTACATCTTTATCTTCCATGTGAGGACACCTCTGGTCTCCATCCTGGTTCTCAGCCTCTGTGTTGGTCAGCAGCGTGTCTGTTTGACTCTGCGCTGCTTTCCTGATCTGGCTGTTCCCCTCTTGCTGCTTGATCTCCTCTTCTCTTTCGGCCAGCAGTTTCTTCAGGTGACTGATTTCATTCTGAAGATCAGTCACCTGAAGATCAGAACTGGCTTCATTCTGAAGATCAGTTACCAGACTCTCAGCCTGTTTCTTCTCCTGTAATTTCTTCAATCTCAACCTGTTGATCATCTTGTACCTTCTCAAGTATGTCTCAAGGGTGTCTGATTGAAAAAAATACAATAATGAGGTTATGGTATTGGTTTTGGGGCCAATGTAGAGTTTTAGGCTTTGATGTGCATTTCAAAGCTTTTATGTCAACAGTCCTTTAATGTTGAGGGAAAATTTTCAAATGATGACACACAAACACACATCTTTGTTTTTCTATCTTTGTGGGGACCTTCCATTGATAAATGACCCTCCTTCTCTAACCCTCAGTGGGGGGCCGTAACGCCCCAGTTCAGCTGGTTGACAACCGGAAAAGGACGAACGGATTTCATTTTGGGGGTGATCCGGAAGAAATCCTGGATTCTGGATCACTTTGAAATTTTCGTTAACATTGTGGTAAATGGGGCCAAATAAGTTGTTTCTCAATATCTGTTAATTATTGACCAAACCCCATGAAATGTGACTCAAGGATGGACGATGGGATCCTCTACCATATTCCAGAGGCTGATCCGGATCTGATCCAGAGGACGGATTTTATTGCAATTTCTATAAACTTGGCGGAGGTCTGCGCTCTCCGAGTGTTTCTAGATCTACACGATTCAATCTTCTTGCATATTAATTCAATCCAAAGCAATTGATTTTTATTTTAATCTGTACATTTTACTTTACCTCAATCAAAAGCACAAAAATTACAAGAGGCAAAAACATTTTCAAGGCAGACTTCCAGCAGATCTCTCCTGCGTGTTTTTTGGGGGGGGAGTGCTGTGTGTGTTCATAAACTCACATCTGAACATGGAAGAAATAAAAGATGATTCCCTGCAGTCTATGGAAAAAAAACAAAAAACAACAGTTCAATACTTGTCTGAAGTTCTTGCCTCTGGTCTGACAGTGTCAGGGATTGCTTTAGAAAGGTCTGCTGGACCGCTTCTGCTGAACGTAAGAATTATTGTCACATTTGGCACCGATGTGTTTTCATTGTCCGACATGTAACAAAAATACTCAGACAGGTCAAACTCCAGAAAACTAACGCGGATGGAAACAGACAAAAAAGGTCAGTGTAGAGTGGCACATTCCGCAGAGGAGAAAACCGATTCGTTCACGACAAAAACAGATTAAAGGAAAACAGGGTCTCCATGGAAACGGATTATTCAATTACACATAATCTACCACATTTAGAACTCGGGAAAAAAAAAAAAGAATATTCTGAAATAATGGCTGATGTCGAACGTCTACCTTGGCTCTCTAACCCTTCAGATGTGCATAGGTGGCAGGTAACCTTAAAAATGTGTCAAGTGAACTATTTTATGTTGTGTTCCTTTTGCCTTTTTCTGCTCTTTTTAGTGGTTTAGTAAAGACGTGTTTATGGGCGTTCTGTCTGCACAGTTCTTCCAAATTGCAGGGGAATTCTTCAAAGCGTTTTCAGTGAATATTTAAAGATCCTTGGCAAAAGAAAAAAAAAAACATTCTACAGTTGGAATGTTGTCCACTTGGGTCTGAGCTGTGTGAATCACTTGTAAACAGTGTTCCCTTCAAAAAAGTCATCTGTGTCAAGCCCTTATTTAAGCTAAAAATCGAATTCCAAGGCTGCATTTAGTACTCTGAAATTGAAAATTCTCCAATATATCCTGATGATGGACGTGATCTTTCAAGTTGATGATAAGAGTTCCTCCAGTTGCCTCCGTAAATCAGCAGAAAAAAGAAAAAAGCCTTCAGGTTTCAGATCATCTAGTCCTTGTGAGGCTTCTTCTTGGGTTTTTCATCATAAGAGACTCCGTATTCGTTGACTCTTGTCTTGTCCACAGGATAGAGCCTAGAGGGCCACGTGCAGAGAGCACTGGTTTAGTAAACAGCTCAGTGTGTGTGTGTGTGTGTGTGTGTGTGTGTGTGTGTGCTACATACAATGTACCAAAATCCTCATTCTATTATGACAGCGAGAACATTTTTAGAAGTGAGGACATTTTGACTGGTTATTATGTCTATGAACGTCCTCACAAAGAAGTACAAGGCTGTGTGCTTGTCTGTAGTGTATGTGTGTGTGTGTGCGCGCGTCCGTGCATGTGTGTGTCTGTGTGCGTGTGTATACCATCTCTGGTAGAGGTAAATGAGGAAGACCACGTCATCTCTGAAGCAGGCGAGTCTGTGTGAGGTGGGCATGGTGATGATGAAGGCAAACACGTCGTCGATGAAGGTGTTGAAGGCCTGACAGGAAGTAGAGAAGAAGAAGAGTGAATTTACGCCCTGTGGTACCTGTGTGTGTGTGTGTGTGTGCTGTGGGGTCTCACCTTATACATAAAGGCCTTCCAGGGCAGGTGGGCCACAGACTTCAGCTGTCGATTTGAGCCAAATATTTCAGTCACATTCAGCACAAAGAGCCATGTTAATGCCTCAACATTATTTTCTTCCCTCACAAGTGACTTTTATTTCCTTCACATCTGTAAAGAGGCCGAAAGTGAACACACCTTATAGTTGACGAACAGCTGAGGGAGCATGAAGAGGAAGCCAAAGGCGTACACGCCTGGAATGACACGGAAAACTTTATTAAAATGTGTATTATTGCTCTCAAATGACGCACAAATGACACATCGCATGTACGTGAACCCCCCTTCCCCCCCACAGTGTTGGAGCTTACCGTTAACCAAACTGTTGATCAACCAGGAGTACCAGCTGGAAAAGAAACAGAGGAGCAGATGATTCGTGGGGCAGGAAGGGGTTAAAGTGTTAAATGCTCACACGCGCTCCCCTACCTCTTATACCGCAGGTATACGAGGGCGTACACGGCCCCCCCGATGCACAGGGGATACAGGAGGTACGACAGGTACTTCATGGCCTACGGAGACGTGACGACAGTCAGCCTCGCTCAACGGCGACAGGAGGGGAAGTCGGGTTTGGAGACGGAATAGAGCTCACCAGTGTGTCGTACTCTTCCGTCCTCCGCTCCGACTCATCGGATTTTCCATACTGTTCACAGAAAACGTGGAAATTGCGGAAGAGATGAGCGCATCGCTGAGCAAAACGCGCCTTATCTCATGTCTGTTTATTCTGCGAGCCTCATAATTTAAAGCACCGCACCTGGAATATTGGTTTGCCTCCCTTCCAGGAAACCTGGATCTTAAAAGCTTTCTTCACTTTCCAAACCTTGGAAATAAAAAAAAAAAGAAAAAAAAAGAACAGATCAGGCTTTTGTTTTATTACAGACATTTACAACGATGGACCAGATGTCGGTGTACCTCGATGATGGAACCGATCCCTGCAGGTATGAGGACCAGCAGGCTGGTCTGCTCGTCCAACAAATAGAGGAAAATCACGATGGTGCTGAAGCACCTCCAGAGCACTACGGAGAACACACACACACCAGAGGGGGGGGGGGGTTTCTCCTGCACGTCGAGCCTCGAGCGATCACACCGTGTGCACCCGACCTCAAGCGTTGCTTTACCTGCTTTGCTGGACATTCCCACCATGCTTTTCTTCTGCTTCCAAAAGCTGATGTCATTCTTGAACGCCAGGAAATCAAAGAGAAGCTGGAAAAACAAAAAAAAACCCACAACAATTAAACATAACAGGTTGGTTTGTCTGAACTGTAAGCCTCTCTTTATGAGAGAGCTTATTAGACACGCATAACCCCCAGAAAGGCAGCCCCATAGTGTGTGTTTGCTTTATGCTATTTCATTGTTTTAGAGTGTTGGAGTTACGTGGAAGGCAGCCACGAAGAAGGTGAGAGCCAGGAAGTACAGGTTGGTGTCCACAAAGATCCCTTTAATCTCATCAGCATCCTTTTCTGTGAAACCTGCAAGACACAAAGATACACTCAGAGTCCTGTAATGGTCCGACTACATGGCTCATGGAGTGTTTATGTGTGTGTGTGTGTGTGTGTGTTAACTTACCAAACTGCTGCAGAGAGTAAACAGCATCTTGCATGTGGATCCAGAACCGAAGCCTCCCGAGAGAAATGGAATCATAGGATATGGTCAGGGGGAGCTCTGTGGAGGTGCCGTTGATCTCCTACACACACACACACACACACACACACACACGATTTAAACACAAACGGGTGTTTTGACTGAGTTGTTTGCTAAACTGCCGTGTTAAGTGAACTCTTTACCACGAGGTCTTTGACCCGGTTGCTGAGCTCATCCACGAACAGCAGAGGTAGATAAACGATCTTCTTCCCGTTTTGGAATCTGGAGAACGGGAGAACATCACGTCAGGCTACTCCTCCGCGCCTACGGGCCGCCGACGCGGCGCCGCGCCTCTTACACTCGGAGGTATCTGTGGACGTCAGAAGGCAGGTAGTCTCTGTCGAAAAGGAAGTGGTCGCCGACGATATTCAGCGTCAAGCGCGAGCGCCAGTGAGAGGTCGGGTGATCCGACGCGGGCCCGGCTCCGCCCCTCCGGGCGGGGTCGGCGTCCCGCCGCTTCTTCCGCGGGGCTTCTTCTGTCTGACTCTACACAGCAACAACAACAAAAAAAAAATGAACACGCTTTCCCCCAAAGCGACTCTCGAGCAGCTCTAATCCACCATGGTGGTCAAACCAGCACCGCTGTTTGGTCTTCTCTGGAAATCAAGGAGATCTCCGGGGGTTTCGGGACCATGTACGTGGTGAGGTGAGCCACGGCGTGGACCTTCCGCGTGTCCTGCCACGGGTTGACGCCAGCTTGGTGGACAAATATTATAGCGTATAAGGTTCCATTGTTGCGGGTCTTCTTAGGGAGGGAGACGTTAACCACTCTAGATGAGCGAAAGGGGACAAAAGTCTGAGGTTACAGGCGTAAATAACAACAGTGACAAGTTAAACAATGTATCTTTAATACTACCCTTTTATATGAATGATGTAGTCATGCTTTTGGTTTTATTATAACAGTGCTTGTTACCTGAATATTCATTTTAACTCAAAGGGTCCAATTTTGCAAGAATTATTTGATACAATATAATAAATCAAACCTCTCAAACTTGCTGTTTACATCAAACTGGTCTTCTTTGTGGATCAGGGTGTGTCCTCCCTCCGCATTGGGCTGCAGTGCGGTATAAATACTCAACTGGACACACACACACACACACATACAGGTATCACGAACACTGATGCGTGTCTTCATCGTTTGTGTCACTAAAACTGGAAAAAAAACAAAACAAAAACAAACATAGGGAAGGACCTGCAGTTTGGGGTTGCCTGCCAGGAAGGGCGTGATGCACTTGTCACTTTTGGGGCCGTCGCAGGGCTTGGTGTACACGATGCCGTACATGACCCAGCAGGTGTGCAGCACGTACACCACGAACACCCCCACGATCAGCGTGGTGAACGAGGTCTTCAGGAACATGGCGCTCGTCTCGGCTCCTCACAGCATCTGCAAACGGGCTGAGAACCCAACGCCTTCGGTCACATCATCGAACACACTCTGGGCATCTCATCGTCCTCCTCAACAGACTTCACCGAAGAAAACTTTTTCACGGATTTTGCTCAGCTGAAACGAATCTGAACGTGTGTCTTGCATTCATATCTGTAGTTATGTAACTCAATATTGGGGTGCTGTGGAAGAAAGGGGTATTAGAAGGGTACTTTAACAACTGCCCCCAGTCAAAAGACCGCTACACGATCACAGCTGGCCACCACATCTGTCTGACGACCCAATAAAGCGTGGGGGGACACAGAGATCTTGAAATGACTACTTTCCCCACTTATTGGCTCCCAGCGGGCCAGATGCAAAACAGTGCAAGTTAGAAGCACCCTGTCAGGCAAGATCAGTCGTGAGTGTGCGTTTAAAGGGTGGACGGAGTGTGTGTGTGTGTGTGTGTGTGTGTGTGAGCCCGGCTGTCAGGATCAGCAGCCTCCGTCCTCATCGAACCTGGCGGGGGGGAAAACGGCCACATAGTCACACGGTCTCGTTACCAGCGTCTTCCGATCGCAGTTCGAGGGCTCGCCTGCGGGCTCGCCGGGCATCTCCCCGTCTCTCTTCGGGGGTCTCGGACGATCTTGGAGCCGCGGGAGAAAGCGTGAGATGCGTTTACGTTTCCGCCATTCACTTCCCGGTTGGTTCCCCGAGCGGGATTTGCTGCGTGTTCACGCGAGAGTTGGTAGAACCGACTCAGCACAACTGTGACGGAAGGATACTGTTGTGTTTGTTTGTTTTGGCGTTTAAAAAATATATTTAAATCGAATCAATTAATTATTTATTCATTCTATTTAAAGTAAATATAGATAAATAAATAGATGCATTTATTAAAATTGCAAATTAACCGAAAATATTCGTTTAAATAGGATATTTCAGGATTATCCTAATCTTACATTTTTATATAGACAATGAAATTTTATTTATTTTTCCGTGCAATTCTGTTTTTATGTAATTTGCGTCATTTTTCTGAAATTTACGAACAACTGAACTATTTTTTTTGGGGAAGAACTATAATTGTGGTGTACTTAGAGGTCAAACCCTTCAAAACACTGGATGTGTTTTCTGCGGTATTCAGATTTTGTTTTACAACCTTGCGCAACATTGTAACTAACCTACTGACAGACTGTACGAAACGGTTTAAAAATTCGGCTGCCGTGACCCGGATTCGAACCGGGGTTGCTGCGGCCACAACGCAGAGTACTGACCACTATACGATCACGGCTGGCTGTCAGAGATGGGAGGTGCAGGGGGGATCTTATTTGCTCCCTGCACCTTGTTTTCAGATTGGAGCGTTGGAGAGGAGGAAAAGTTGGAGAACATTGAAAGTTAATTCCTATTATTCTTCTGTTCAAGTGAAGTTAACACTTTACAATGGGTGTCTTTTAATCTTTTTTATGCGCGGAGAAATTGCTCATGGGTAAGACCATTAAGTTGTGTCTCTTTTATAGTGCGTTATATTTTAGATTAATCATCATTGCAGTAAGTCCACAGTTTTTCTTTAGTTTTTCCAAATCCAGTTTCCTTAAGCCCTCAGGTACCTCACTGTTGCCCAAATTCTCCCAGACTTTGTGAGTGTCTGATTAATAAATGTATGAAAGAATGTTGAGAAATACAATCAAACTAGAGACTGCTTTAACTCCACCTACTGACATGCTTTGGATGCAGAACACTTTGAAATTATACATGGTGAAATTTAACATATATGGTTGTATATATAATATATATGTACTTATGTTATATGACCGTACAGCAGTCAGTATTCTGTGTTATGGTCGTAGCGACCCTGGTTTGACTCCAGGTCAGGGAAGCGGCATTGCTTTTTGGTTGTACATCCTTTAATGTTGTCTTTCATCCATGCATGTGCTGCTTGCAGGAAAGATGCTAGGACATTATAGGAGCACTGCCTTGGGGCCCTTGAGCAAGGTCCCGAGCTCCTGAAGGGTCAGAGCATCTGTCCATGGCAGCCTATTCGCTCTAACTCGTCTCCCTTCACGAGGCCCCGTGTTCATGGACGCTCCACGTATGCTGTGAATGTAAAAACCTTCGGAGATCAATGATGTACAGCTCCACCAAAACACTGGTGAACCATGAAGGCTATTCTACGTTGTCTGTATCACATGTTTAATTTCAGCATGGTCTCTTTTCCATGAACCTGACTATAACTGTCATGTTTATAAGCACGAGAGAGTACGTGTCTTGGCCGAAGAACCAAGAGATAAACTAGCAAAAACAACATTGATGGACGTGCAGCCAAAACACCGCCCTGCTGCCGTGACCCGGAGTCGAACCGGGGTTGCTGCGACCACAACGCAGAGTACTGACCACTATACGATCACGGCCGGGAGGCCTCTGCTCGGACCGGAACAGAAACGCTTCCCTTTGTCTCCGGCGACAAAGGATCTGCTGATCAGAGCGAGAGGGGAACAAACGACCCGAGCAGAAAGCGCAGTTCAGAAGAGCCCCCTTGTGCCTCCTGAGCCCGTCCCGCGTCTGCTGTGATTTAAAGACACGCGGGGACGCTCTCGTTCTTTCTCCCCCTCGCCACAAAACATAAGTCAAGCATAAGCTGAACTGCTGAGCTCTTCCTCGAGCCGGGGCAGGTTCCTCGGGCAGAATCATCAAAATGTTCTTCTGATCCACTCCGAGAGTTAAAGGTGGTGTGATGTTTTTGCTCTGGGGGCCTCCCGACTCCAGAACAGCCAGTCTGGGAATGTTATGCCAACAGATTTACTGTCTTTTAAATCACTTTCCTTTTCTCCTTAAGCCATACACACTCGTTTGCAAGGGGGGGGGTTCGCTTTAATGCGTATGGATAATGTATTTCTTTCATATGGTGGCTAAGCACTCTCCAACATTTCAGAGGAATATTGCTCTTTTAATCAACCACAGACAGCTTTAGGTACTTTTCAGACAAAGATTTTAGAAAGCAGGAGCTTTTACAGCAGCTCAGGAGCACGCACAGCTTCTTCTTTTTTTAAATTTTTTTTTATGAGATTGAAAAGGTGGCGGTTCAGAAATCGGAGGCATAAAGCAGAAAATACAGTTAAAAAAAAATGCAAAATGAGCTGCAGTAGCACAAGAGGAGCCGAGGGCCGAGATGATATCAGGAGCAGGGGGGGGAAGGAAAGGTGAAAATGCACCACAATTTTGTATATTTATCGCCATTCGTTCCAAAAAGGAAGGCTACGAGGAGCATAAAGATGCAAATCAACCATCAATGTCAAGTGTTCGTGAAGGGCACGCGGTAGCAGATGCTTTTATGCGCTGCATAAATGCAGCCTGAAAGCAAAACCGCAGGGATGAGAGGGAGCCCGTGTTGCACAAATGGAATCGGACCTCTGTGGGTAACCAGGAGGATGAAGTGGTGTAGAAATAAAACCTCGGGTGAAATCATCACCTCACAGTTTGTTACTAATTCTAAAAACAGAATAACTAAACGGAGCTTAATTCAATTTCTAACAGGAGTGAGAGGCCAAAAAGCCACATTTTAATGAGAGCCTGGCTGAAATGACAGTGTTTACCGCTAGGGGTCGCACAAGCCCCATTTCCACTAAAACCAATCTGACCATTGAAAAGCTGCAGCCCCCCCCCTCCCTGCATCTCTCTCTCCCCCTCCCTCTCTCTCTCTCTTTCTATCTCTCTTTCACTCCTCTCACCCCTCCCTGTTTCTTCAGTACTCTCTGATGATCCATAATCACCACTCTAAGCCTTCATCAGCATCCATCACTCTTTATGGACTTTCACAGTTGGGGGGGTGGAAGAAATCGTGAGAGGGGGAAAGAGAGAGAGAGAGAAAGAGAGAGAGAGAGAGAGAGAGAGAGAGAGAGAGAGAGAGGCTACAGCTCCCAGCTCTTTTCCTAAACGACCTACCAGATTTTAAAAGAAAAACATTCCTCTCCACATATTAAAAATGAGCTGTCCCTTTTTCATATTATCACAATACCCCCCTCGCCCCCTTATTTTTTTTAAATGTAAATAATTTCACAAGTGTTAAATAAATAAACACATTTCCAGCTGCATGGAGCGAGACTGTAATTTCATCTCCTGATGAGTTATGTTATTTGGTGTGTAGAGAGATACGAGGGGGCAGCTGCTGGTGGCCCCGGATGATTGAGAATTTAGAACTTCACATGAACTATACCGCGAAAACCGAGGCGGCCTCGCGAGGGGGGTTAAATGGGACGCAGAAGGCATGAAATGGGGAAAAAAAAAAAGGATTTTATGATTTAATTGAAATTATAGGAGCCACAGCAAGAATTAGCAGCCAAGTCGGGAGATTAGGCGTTAGGACGTGTACTCGACTGTGAGGCGGGGGCCTGATTTCTGCGGCGGTCCCGATTAAAGCTGGCGGAGCGACCATTAGTCACACCAGCGGGGGGGTGGTGGTGGTGGTGGCTGCGGCCCTGCAGCCCTCCAGCTCTCCAGGAAGTCGTCCCACCAAAGGAACCCAAAAAAAAAAAAAAAAAAAAAAAGAGGCTTTTCTCTCTCGAATGTTGACCTTCTCGTCCAGCCCCGCGTATTTACCAGCACCCCCCCCCACCCACCCCTCAGGCCGTCGGCGAGTTTAAACGTAAAGCTTGGCGCGGTGGAAAAGAGAAAAGAAAAGGAGGCGACATTTTCTGGGTCAATAACGGTTGAAAAAAACAAAAAAACCCCAAAAAGGGCGGCGGTTTGCCTCCACTCGTCATAATCAAAGTCACGGCGTTAGTCATTCAGCGCGGGGCGTGAGGAAAATAACTTGTCTCATTTAAATGCTAATTTGTCTTTGGGCGAAGATTCAGTACGATGGCAACAGGTTGGCGAAATTGTGGAATAAATTGTGTGAGAGACAGATTCCCCGCCGCGGCCCGCCATAAATGTCCTCTCCCTCGCCATGCGTCTCCCGCGGCCCTGCGCCGTCGCATAAATACGCGGCCGACTGCCCCCCCACTTTCCCATCGCACCTTCGCTGCCGATGGCCTCCGTAGAGCGATGGCCTCTCTAACGACGGCGCCGATCGCCGGCGTGTCCCGTCACACCTAGCGCGGATTCAGGTAGCGAGCGACGCGCGTCAGAAAAGCTGCGTTGCTCGGGCAGGGCGTATCGGAGTTACTGAGGCTGGCTCCGGCGACCTTTGACCTCCCTGTCCACCTCTCCCGATGTGACGCCTGTGCCACGCGGACTTTTGTTTCTGCTCCTCTTTGGCTCAACTAACTCCCGTTCAAGCGCCGCTGTAGTTGAAGGCGCGGCCACAAGGGGGCGACACGACACGTAATAAGTGAACACGCGTGGCAGCTTCCATGTGTTATATTCCGCATCCACAATGAGGCGCCCCCACCGGGTTTTCTCCCAGCCAATCCCTAAAGACCAGGCGACAACCCAGATCATCGCACAATGTGAATCGACCAATCGGCGGTGGCCCAGAGTCTCGGAAAGTCGAGGGTTTTTTTTAAACAGAAACAAAACAGGAAGTCTCCTCATATCCTCCTGGTGTTCGATAATGTTGTTAAATTTTTTACTTTTTCAATGTCTCAGCTTTACGCGACATATCGTAAATCAAACAGCTTCTTCTGTCAAACTATGAGAGATGTGATGTTAGTAAACCTGAAATGATTTGGTCTTTTTTGGGTTGGGGGGTCCCACGCATGTCGTATCAGTTGATGTATTTAAATGTAACATCGGAAATTATCGGTATTGACTTTTGGTGAAATTGGATATCCAAAGCGCCCTATAAAGGGTCACAAAGGTCAGACGTGTTAAATATGATTTCATAGCGTCCACGCAACCAAAATTAAAAAACAATGAATCTCAACATCTCTTACGTTCAATCCCACCTCCGCCCCCGTCGTAGCCCCCGCCTCCTCGCCGTCTGCCCGAGTCTCTGGCTCCTTTTCAATCTGTCTCTCTTTGACGTCCTCCATCTCCGTCAGCCCCCCCGTCCCCCCGTCCCCCGTCCCCCCGTCCCCGTCCCTCTCCGTCTGCCTCCCGCCGACTTTCTCATTCTTTTTTGTCGCTCCGCAGCCAAACTCACTCTGTCTCTCGTGATTGAGCGACTGCAGAAGTCAGTTGGATACCCTTCCACTGTCCTCCAAGGTTAACCACCCGCCCGCGCACACACACACACACACACACACACACACACACACACACACACACACACTCACCATTATTACCTCTTATAAGTCTTTCTGCTCTGCTCACGCTGGTATTTGACATGCTTGGTTTAATGTGTGTGAACATATCTCATCACACAATTACCTCTTGTGTGTGCACGTGCACGCAAGCACACACACGCACCAGCGCGTTCTGCTCGATCGTATGAATTTCCGTTATGCGGGGGTAGGTGGGGGGGGGGGCTGACAGGGAAACGGCCTGATTTCTAATTGGCGGGGGGGACGCGTTTGATGACACAAGGTCATTGGCTGATAATGTGTCATTTATCTGTCACACAGCCCATTGGTTGGGGGGCAGGGGCTGTGTGTGTGTGTGTGTGGTGGGGGGGGTTGTGCAGGTTGAACATGAGGTCATTTGCCTTGTTCAGTATCGGCTTTTTTTCCAATATCCGCTATACAGATCTTGTCCATCTCATAATTTCTGATACCAATACATACCCCCCCCCCCCCCCCCCCCGGGTATCCAACATCACATCTCTCATGTTTTGACACTTTGAGTGAGGAGAGGAGAGGCAACGTTGAGTCCTTGAAAAAGCAAAAAACAATCCCGATACGTTCCCGTGTCACATCTCGGACATCTCTACTTGCCCATCATCTATCCCCATGGCAACCTGTAAGCACCCCAGCACTTAGACACCACCTGCGGGCCCATTACCAGTTTAAGTGACGCCCCCCCCAGTGGCAAACTCTGGCTGGTTTCCATCACTCAGGAGCATCTGGGTCAAATGTCAGCCAACGAACGAGCGGGGAGTGTTGGGTCCCTGCCTCCCGGATGCCGGACGTTCCCGGTCCCGTCTCATCCCGGGATGTTGCCTCCCTCCGCTCTTCTCCTTCACCCCCCCCTCTTTTTTTTCCATCCAGAGACGCTCTTTCAGCTCCGCTCAGGTGCGACTCGGTCACTTTCGCGGACCGCCGGCCTCGAACGCTCCCTCCCTCCACTCCTCCGTCTGATTGTTTTCTCTCTTCACACCCCCTTCCCTCCCCCCCTCCCCTTCCCCAACCTTCCTTTCAAATTCCTCCTCTCCTTTCCCTTTCATCTTGCCCGCGTTCGCGCGCTCTGCCTCTTCCCTGCGGCAGGCCGGAGGGACAGATGCGCCGAGTGAGGAGACGGCGGAGCGACGGCTGCGGGGGGGGACGGACATCTGACGTCCCCTCGCTGGGGCGGCCAAGAGTGTCCTTCCAATCTGCAGGAATGCACACACACGGTGGGAAGGAGCACGCCGGGGAAATCTGTGTCCTCCCATACAGAGAAAAGGAACGCAGCGGGAACGCCGCTTCCCGCTTCTCCCTGCTAACACGACAGCCCTTCCAGAGAAGTCTCTAAATGATATTTTCCGTGAATAATTAAGTGGATTTCCGTGCTTTAAATTCCGTTTGTGAACTCTTCCCGCGCTCCTGGGGATCAGAGACGTATCGGCTGCTCACGCAAATCCATGACTTTTCCCGCGTTTGGTGACTGGCGGGTGTTCATGTTGATTCCCAAGCGGGATGTGCCGGAGCAGGGAATACCAGCTTCCTGCCGCTCACCTGGAAGCGGGGCTGACGCAGCGCAGGAAGGCCCGCGGCGTCACGCCGCTCGCGTCGTATAGAGGCGCAGCTGCGACACGCGGAGGCGCGCGCCCCCCATTCTCCTGTTTCCCGCCGCGGTTTGACTGACGGACCGCTCGCCGACCTCGCCGAGCGAAAAATCAAATGTCGGCCGCGGCGGAGTGAGGGCAGCTCCTCTGATCACCGAGGATACGCTGAGACAGCTGAGCACTTTGTAGTGAGTGTGTGTGTGCCTGTGTATGTGTGTGTGTTGCATGTGTGTTTGTTTGTGTGTTGCGTGTGTGTGTGAGGTACCAGCTGTATAGAGGTGTACAGGTATCAGAGGTCAACACAGCCTGTATCTTACAGGACAGTGTGTATGCGAGGAGTTGTATGATACAACGGTGTTAATGTGTGTGTGTGAGTGTGTGTGTGTGTGTGTGTGTTTTACCTCTGTCTTCATGTGACTGGCTGAGTGTTTCCTCGAGCATTTTTTTTTCTCTCCCCCCCGATAGAGCACAATTGGACGGCATGGAGATGAAAGGGATGCTGGGAACTCATCTCATGCTATGAATCCTGGGTAAGTGGCGTGTGATGTGAGTGCGTCCTCATCACTCAGTGAAAGAACTCTTTCATCCCCGGCCCCGTTCTCCCCGTCCTTGCCCAGATGTCTTTCTTCCCTACCTTTTCTACAGATTAGTCTTCTTTTTCTTGTTTTCCAACCCCCCCCCCCCCCACACCCCCCTCTCGTTTCCATTTGCATTCCGTCTTTGTTGCGCGCTCCTCTCCTCCCGTCCGCTCTGTTTCGCCTTTTCGTCCATTCAGCCCCTCGCCAGTCTCCTTTCATCCCTCCTTCCTGCCCTCTCTCTCACTTTCTTGAACATTTCCTCCCCCCCTTTTCGCCTTCTCTTCCCTTTATCTTTCTGGTTTCATCTCGTCTCTTCCGAAAATTTGAGCACCATGATATTTGACTGCAATTAAAATCAGTGAAGTTAATTATAAAAATGTATCTTTGACTAAAAATAGACTAAAAGCTGGACAGACTTTTTTTTATGCACACTTTCCTCCTTTTTACCTCACTCCTCTCCTCCGATAATGACTTTTCCTCCCACTCTGTATGCCAGCATCCTCTTCTTTCTTTTATTTCCTGTATCATCTTCTCTCTTTTTTTTTTTTTCCTTTTACTCCGCCGAAATCCAACTCTTCTGTAATCCTGCTGACACAAAATGATCAAAGTGCCCACCCTGGCCATGACAGCTCAATTTCACCAGAAAGCGCGCATACACACACACGCGCACAGGCACACACGCGCACGCACGTCCATTTCAATAGGTTCTGTATTCTGTCCTTTGCTTTATTTCCCGGTGAAA
Source organism: Lagocephalus sceleratus (assembly GCA_911728415.1). Lineage (NCBI taxonomy): Eukaryota > Metazoa > Chordata > Actinopteri > Tetraodontiformes > Tetraodontidae > Lagocephalus > Lagocephalus sceleratus. Next base: position 3,764,430 of record CAJVRN010000087.1, on the reverse strand, counting down.
ACTTCGGGCTTTTGCTGGAAGACTTGGGGGGGGGGGGGTGTCAAAGGTCAACTCATCTCCCAGTAATTAACTTTATTTACAATCAGGGTTGTCTGGAAGGCTCACAGAAGCCCAGAGCCCGAACACACAAGAGTAGCTGGGAAAACTCCCCTTTAACAGGTAGAAACCTCGAGCGGGACCAGCCTCATACGTACTTATCAAGGTTTATTTACCTGGAGACGTCAAACTAAGTGAGGGGCTCGTGAGGTCAGGGGTCAGAGGGGAGGTCATGTGATCACTCTATCAGTCAGGGATATTCCTGTTTAACCTATTTATTTATTCCCTTATTTGTTCAGTTTGGTTTCCTGAAGCATTTTAAGCCGATGGATTCCTCTGAGTGCATTTATGATGTGTTTTGCTGTACAGTTTAACAAATTCGGATCATTAATGCGCAAAGGTAGAAAATGTGAAGGCGAACGCAGACGTCCTGGATCAGCCACGCGAACTGCAGATGTTCTGCTGTTTTCCCAGAGTCTCTGTTTTGTTCCAGCGTCCTTCAACACGCACAAAAAAAGTCTGAACCGGTCTGAACTTCCATCAGTATCTATTTGTTTCTTATTTTGCTGTAATTTCTTTTCTTCTTACTGACATATTTGTTGTCAGCAGACTGAAAAAAAAAAGTGCAATTTCATCAAATTCCTCATCAAAGCTGTGTTTTTGGGCTAAATATTCATGATTTACTGTTTGTTTTATTATGTACCAAATGCAAATGTTATTTTTCCCTTCTGCTGTTGCGTAACATTTCATTATTTTAGCATAACTGATGTATCTTCTTCCACACGGGTTTAATTATTTATGAGCATGACTCTACTATGTAATATATGGATTCATGTCAAAGTTTTGCCACAGCAGAATTCTCAAAACAGAGATGAAACATTAAGTGGGAAAACAAGCCTAATTTGTGCCAATGTCCTTGAATTACTGGTGTAATCAGAATAGAATAATCCCAAAGTAATTTACTATACAAACTTCTAATTCACATTAAACAAAAACAACAAAAATGACAATATTTTCTGTTCCAATGGCAACATTTCCAATCAAAATGGCAAAGTGTAACATTAAAGGGCCCAAATCTTCAGTTAGATTGGCCAAATGTTCAATTAAAGCAGCAAAATATAACTTTCAGGTCGTGGTGCGTTTGACTAATATGACAAAATATACAGTGACGGTGACAAAGATTACAGTTAAGGTGGCCAAACGTTCAGTTAAGTTGAAAAATGCCCGACTAAAGTGACATAATGAATTGTTACGTTATAGTGGCCAAGCGTTTGGTGACGTTAGCGATGTAATGAAATCCATTAGTTTCCTGTGGCCGTGCTGAAAGTCCACTGTCAGGCCATGAGCACAAACGGGGTACTCTTCCTAATTGTCTTGAGCAAAGCCCCGCTTGATTGGGGGGGGGGTCCAACTGCCCTGACATGTTATATCAGCGCTGCTGACGCGTCCAACGTGACGCATCATATTAATCCTGAGGCCGCTGCTCTTGGAGGCTTGGACTGGGGGGGGTTGATTGGTTGGTATTGACAGCTTGTGGGTGAGGAACTATTGACATGTTAACTGGGCTGCAGCATGGGAGAGGCGTTTTTTTTCTTGATATCTTCGACGGTTTCTGCCTCTTGGTGTGCCCCTGTGCCGTGAAGATGGTCCTTTCTTCCATTATCTATTTTCAACGGTCCTCCTCTCTGCTCCCCGATGGTCCTTTCATCTCTCAAATGCGAGGAGCACTCGGCTCCTCGAAGCCTCTCCTTCCATACGTCTTTATATACTTGTTCAGCGTCCTTCCAATAGACACCCAAACCATCCCGTGTCTATTAAAATGCATGACCGGTTGCGCTTTAAACCTGAGCGAGCCAGCTTCGCACACCAATTTTCTTCAGGGAACCTCTGCAGGTAGAGTCTTCTCATCCATCTCCTCCGGCGTGCCTCTGCACCCGCTTCTCCTCCTCCCTCATAACTGTCTTCCTCATCTCCCCGCCGTCTTCTTTTGCATCGCTCTGTCGCTGCGGACGTTTGATGCGGATGAACACCGCGCCAAACTCCCTCTCCTCACCTTGTTGGCCATCTTTCATAATGTCCACTGTCTTTGACCCCCTTCACTCTATCAGTCTCCATTTGCTTGCAGTTGGCTCTTTTTCATTTTTTTCAGCCCCCCCCCCCACCCCTTTTTGCTCCTCCCTCCCCGCTCTAGACTCTTCTTTTCCGTCTGTTTCATAACAAGATTTATCCTTTCTTGTAATGACTGTACAACACACGCACTCGTGCGCTGCACTACCACCTTTTGCCAGTAAGGGTCGCTGTTGGACCGTGTTGTGAACACAGTTAACACTGTGTTCCAAACTGCGTGTGTGTGTGTGCGTTAGAATTAGAATGCCCACCAGATACAATCACAAGGGCAAGTAACTAACACGGTATTTTATTTTTCTATTAAATGATGACCACGGCGGGTGAATCTCTGAAGATTGTTTCATTTTCATACATTTTACCAGGGTCAAACTAAACAACCCCCATTTCCATATTTCCCCAGCTCCAGTGACACAACCATAAACACCACGTGCACCGACAAATGACTTGTACGATTCGCAAACCACATACACAGCGCCACGCCGAAAGACCCTGCAAAGTGTCTGACTTTGGAAACCGCAGGAGGCGGCCGAGGCCCCCCGAGGTCCAGCGCTTCTTTGCCTCCCCGCCGCGCTCGGCCGCGTCCCCGATACCGTAAACCCTCTAAAATGACGGGCTCCGGGCGCTGACAGAAGCTGATGGATGTTGGTTCTTCCCACCGCGCGGAGCCAGCCCGAGCGGTGGCGGTGACAGAGTGACTGACACAAAGGTTGACAGTGACGGAAGCGGAGTGACAGCGTTCGGCCCCGGTGCGTCTCTGCCTGGCAAAAGGACGCTTAGCAAATCAAATCCTGATTATAACTCGCGCGCGTGCTATTTTGTTTTCCAGAAAAGCAGCATGCAGTCTTTTCTGAAGGCTCAAACACTGTGATTTTGCTGGGTCGGCCTGTGCATTGGGCCAGAAGGAGGGAGAACGGGTAGATTTGTTCGCCATGAAGCGCCATGGCGGCAGACTGACAGATGGACGGCCCACGCAAGCATGACGGCGTGATCGCAGCGGGGTTGGACGCTCGGCGGAGACGCGGACATGCTGCCCCGCGTCCCGAGGAAGAGCATCTTTCCCACCCCCCACCCCCCCGCCTCGGTTGGGCCTCTGACCCCCACGGTTCAAGCAAGCTCGAACGGCTGCTCCTTGAAGTGATGGAGAGCAGCGGGGTGTGTGTGTGTGTGTGTGTGTGTGTGTGTGTGTGTGTGTGTGTGTGTGTGTGTGTGTGTGTGTGTGTGTGTGTGTGTGTGTGTGTGTGTGTGGGGTGTTCTCCTCCCATCAGTCCTAGATTAAAGTAGTAGGGGGGGGGTTTGTGATCTCTTGTCACGCTCCTCATTGTCTGCTCAAGGCGTCGACGTCATGTTGAGCCGGGCCCAAAACCGATGTTTGTTCTGGCGGTAAAGAGGTGATAATGACATTGTAAAGTGTGTCGTTCTGTTTAATTAGTCTCCCGTCTCATCTTTGTGTTCATGCATATGCAGGTTGGAGTGTTTGTGAGTCTCCGAGTGATGGAGTGAAATATTGTCACTGCAAACACCCTAAAACAATTTAGACTCTCTCAGTAGTGCAGCTCTGCAGACGTGTTCTATCTGTGTGTGTGTGTGTGTGTGTGTGTGTGTGTGTGTGTGTGTGTGTGCGCGCGCGCGCGAGTGTGTGATTGTGCACAAGCACAGGTGTGAACCAGTTGATAAAGTTTATCAGCTCAGGGCATGTTGCTGCTGGCAATCAGTGTAGTGGATGGAAAGGCTGTGCAAGTGTGTGCGTGTGTGTGTGTGTGTGTGTGTGTGTGTGTGTGTGTGTGTGTCGTGCGGAGGTGGGGGGGGTCTTTTTGATTTGAGGAGTGGGTCATCAGCAGTGCATTACATTTGCCATCTTCTTCCTCAGGGACACACACACACACACTCTCACTCTCTCACACACACACACACACACGGTGGGTGATTTTAATCCATTTCAAAGAGGAAAAGCTCTCAGCATATTTATAAGTTGGTAATTTAAAAGCGCCAGCGACTGCAGCAGCCCCAACCAGCCTTGCGTGCGACTTTTTGTGCAAAGTAACCACCCCCCCGCACATCTGGATGAGGGCGCCAACTTACACTTGTCATGGACGCACGTCCCACTCGCACTTGTTTCATGATCTGAACTCTCCTCTGCGCGCTACCTCTGGAAGTTTAGACCACGGTAACAATAAAAACTCCACCTCAGCCCCCAAAAAGAAAAAAAAAACCCTCCACATATCACACCTCTGCATAAGATCTAATCAGTGTTTGGTTGAATGTTGATATCTTTCCATCAATTGGTCTCTCCCACCAAGGGCACCCATGCTTCTCCATCAGCCAATTCATTAAGCGAAAGAACCAGTGAAAATAAAGCAGAAATGAGTCGCCCGTGACAGTTGCAGCACTGCATTGATCACGTCCATCCCTTCCTTGATGCGGCTGCGTCCTCTTCCCACAGCAGCCTCGGAGGAGGTCGATACGACGCCCTTTTGAACGTGATCATGATGAGATGTTTAATTACCGATCGGACAGCAAAGGGTCGGACTCGTGCAGATGACACGTATAGAAGGTCTCAAGTGGACAAATTAAATTTCAAATCAAGCAATGCGTGTTTACCCGGACCTTCTGAACCCCTCGTTTAATGGAAGCGGATCGCGGGACGTGGCACATCTAGCGGGGAAGCCATTGATCCGCGCTGTGCTTGAAGAGTAGATTTTTCGAGCGGCCGCATTTCTGAGCATCCTTGAACGCACCAAGGAGGGAGGCTGATGAGGCAGGGCTCCGGGATGCGGCGCCTCGCCATCCTAATAAAGCTCTGATTAACACTGCATAAATAAAGACACCGAGCTGATGAGATTGGCCGGAGACGGATGGCTCTTCGCAAACATTAAGCACCCCCAGACTCCTCGGAGTCTTGCGTTTTAGCCGACAACAGACCCGCTGTGTCCTCACAGGGGTAGATAAACCGAGTGTTTACTGACTGTGATCCGGTTTGGACGCGGTTTGAGTCAGGGGCGTCCAAGACCAAGACCAGACGCTAGATGGCACTGTTGTCACACACACACACACACACACACACACACAGTCACGCACAGCAAATGTGATGCTGCATAAGACTCAAGATGGAGTCTCTCTCTCTCTCTCTCTCTCTCTCTCTCTCTCTCTCTCTCACACACACACACACACAAAATGCACACACATGTACACACCTCTATTAATTCTGTGTAATTCATCATCATGAGTTTAACAGACTCCACAGTATAGTCAGAATCAAACACATTTACAGCACAAATGTGGCGTCACGTGACCACAAAGGCAGGGTCGCGTGATCAGCCCCTCAGCGTCACATGTAATCACCCACCGCCGCAGCACAGGCAGGTTAATAATTATGCCCTTATGGATCGGTCACGCTCCCCGACACCCACGAGCTGTCACCGAACACCATCAGGTCCAAGCGCGCGAGAAAGGGGCTCACTCCGTTCCTGAGCTTTGATCTCTGTTGTCTGAAGAGGGCCTAGACATGATGCGAATCCAGCAACCCCGCGAGCGCGGACACACACACACACACACGCGCTGAGGCCATTCCAGCCTCACAGCGCTGACCTTTAGACGACCCGCGCTTACCTGAGGTGATCCAGCCGCCCTCCCTGCGAAGGGTTTAAATTCCCGATCCCGACCAACTCCGCCCGTGGCCCTCAAACCCCGCAGATGATTCGGGTCAAACAACAAAAACAACAGTTTTTAACATTCACCTTCTCGTTTCTCGTCTTTAAAGCCGCCTCGGCAACACAGAACAGCTCCAGTTGTGTGGGTGTAGCAGGCGCCGGCTCAGGGTTTATAAATTATCATTATTTAAACAAAGGTCAGACAATTCATCAAAGATTTGCCTTCTAACTCGAGCTTGCACTTGTTAAAATTGAAAAGAAGAATCGCTTTTTTAACACCAGAAACACCAGAAAAGGAGAAAAATGATGGTTGCACTTTCTGTAAATGAACTCTGTGTGTACATGTGTGTGCGTGTGTATGTGTGTGTGTGCGTTAGACAACACCAAAGTCGCTGGATGACACCTCAGCAACAGCCAGGACGGCTGCTGCTGACAGGAAGTTGAGCTGTCACGCGTCCTGTTGTAATCCGGTTTAGAGGGGTATTAAACCTGCGGCTCCTCGACAAAAAATGTTCCAACAGAAGGTCTAAGTTTTCTGCCCGTGTTCCGGAAAAAAAAAGAAGAAACAAAACCAACAAAAAAAAAATAAACGCGACGTCCGTCGGCACGACGTAATTTGGTTAATTGCGATCTAACGTCGAGAAATGCTTTGAACAGGAAGGAACCCTGAGGAAGAGGGGCGGACATCGTGATTCTGCTGCCTCCTCATATATTCAAATAAAAACAGCTGCTGGTTCAGGGCGCGAGTCAGCGATCCCTCCTCTTCAAACCGACATCCACATCTGCCGCGCTCCGACAGGTTCACCCGAAGAACCGTAAGAAGAATCGTGACCCGCGAACTGCTGCCGTTTACAATTAATCCACGAAAGACGTTCCGCGTCCATCTCATATCAACGGCCTTTCTCTTAAGGACCCCCCACCCCCCCACCTCCACCACCACCCTTCACATAAGAAGTAAAACTCTGGCAGAAGGGTGGGCAGCAGATGGAGAGCAGCAAAAGCGGAGGGAGGAACAATGTGTGTTTAAGTGTGTCAACACACAGATATTTCCTCTGCAGCACTCTGTCTCTCTTCATATCTCACTGAAGTGTCAGGGGAGGGGGCAGCAGGCCTGTCTGCAGAGACCACACACACACACACACACACACACACACACACACACACACACACACACACACACACACACACAGATGTGCACACACACAGGCACAAACATTTAACCTTTAACGCATTTGCCGCGACTCCGCTTCCTGAACGGTAGAAGTCAGACCCACAGGGCCACCTCCAAACCATCGTTAAAGCTGACCTCCACGCCAACGGGACGATAAAGCGCGTGTGTGCGCAGGCTCCGAGGCTCCGGGAGTCGTCCGGCTCACCAGTCGCGGCCGCGATCTCCCGCCAAGCGTCCTCGCCCACGCCCCTTCAGAATCAGCGCACAGTCGCGACCCTTTTGTCTCGGAGGCTCGGCAGGAGGGACTCGGTCGGTGTTTCCCCACGTATTCCTGAATGACCTTAAAACGCAGGGCGTTTCCTCTCAAAAAGCAAAATAGCCCGTTCGAACGCGCTGACCTGTCCGTAAAATAATGAACAAATTAACTCAGGAAAACAAGAACCAGCTACCACCGACTTAGATGGACCAGTACGCCAAGTGGAACATTTGTGGGGAAGTCCATAAACAGCCTCTGGTTATTTATTGTGCTCATACTTGGATTCCAGGTATTGGAAAATTGGACACTGCGCCCTCCAGACAGACGAACTATTTGTCACACTTTAGGCGTCGGGGAGAGATACGAGAGCCTCGGCACGCAGCGCTGCAGTCAGTTAAACAACTGTAAATAATCATCACCCTTAAAACTTTACGTCACGTTTAAATACTTTATTCCATAATAAAACACCGGCCTCGATGTCGTTTCATTAGTCCATAAATCCTCCGGCTGGAAATTAAAATGCACTTCCAGGAGTACTCAGGGTCGCCACGGCGATGTCGCAGCCTGACCTCGGAGCGAGCGGACAGGAAGGAGGTGAGGGAGCTTCAAGGAAGGCGCGGGGTCGCCGAGGCCAGTGTTCCGCCTCATGTGCTGCGGCGGATCGGACTCGGACCCATTTACAGTCGGGTCACGGCCCGGTTGACCTGTCGCTCTCCCGCAGGCCGGAAGACGGGACGGTCGTGATGTATGCCTTCCTGTCCTGGCAGGTCAGAGGTCGCCGGAGTGCCGTGTGCACAAGATCGACAAAAAGCTCGCTGGGCCCCTCTCAGCTCAGCCAGGCCCTCTCTTCTCTCTCTAAAAGTTCTGGGTTGACTTGATGGTATGCAAACACCCCGTGGGGTGTGTGAGTGTGTGTGTGTGTGTGTGTGTGTGTGGTGGGGGGGGGTACTCAGTTCTTTGTCCTCTTTCTGTCTTCTTCCCCCCCGCCCACTTCCATCTCGAGCTGAATAAAAAGCAGGTTTGCTCAGCTGACATCATTCCTTTTCTACCCCCCCTCCACACACACACAAACACACACACACACACACACACACACACACACACACACACACACGTGCCCATCCCGTCTTTCCAGGTTCACCCCAGTGGTCCACATGGTCCACAGTGAGTTTTCAGCAGGTCTGAGGTTTACCGGCTACCAGCAGCTCCACTGAATGATTTAAGTGATAGTCTGTCTGGGCAGCCATCAGCAGGAGCATCCATCCATCCATCCATTCATCCATCCATTCATCCATCCATCCATCCATCCACCCATCCACCCATCTGTCTACAATCATCAACCAATCATCATCATCATCATCATTGTCATTGTCATCATCATTGTCCATCCAACATCCATCCATCCATCCATCCATCCATCCACAATCATCAACCAATCATCACATATCTAACTATTAACCAATTCATCCATCTATCCATCATCCACAATCCGCCATCCATCATCATCCATCCCTCCATCATTCATCCACCAGCACACCATCCATCCATCCATCTATTATCTATCCATCCACCCATCTGTGTGTGTGTGTGTTTATCCCGCAACCATCTCATGGTTCATCATCAGCGGTTTGTTCTCTCTAACAGATAAAGCTGCTTTGATGAATCCGGTTAAGTGTTTGTGCCGACATCAGATGTGCTTCGCTCCTTTAACACAGCGTCAGCGCCTCCTTTTTAACGCGAGGTACAAACGCGCGGGAGAGCAGACGTGTGACGGGGTGTGCCGGTGAAGGAACAGTCATCTAAGAAAAAAAAGAAAAGACTGGACTGAAGGACACATGTCCAGAACCAGTCCAGCCCGGTCTGAGCTCCAGACTGGACCGGTGATTTCAACGGTAACACCCAGTTCTCCCATTACTCCCTGTATCTCTCCCAGTCCCTCTGTTTCCCCCTCCCATCCTATCTGGATTGCACCTTTTTTCCACCCCCCCCTCTGCCCCCCCCCTCCAGGTTCTTGGCAGTGCTTGGCAGTCGCCCACCTTGTCTAACTAGCAGGTTGATGTGTCTGGTGTGTGTTTTCTGTGTGTGTCCGTGAGCGCAGGAGTGTGTGTGTATGTGTGTGTGTCGGTAGTCTAGACGTGGTTTCCTCTCCTGTGTTTGTCTTTCTCCTCAGGCCAGCTGATCTGTGCTGCCAGGAATGTAACTGCTACTGCTGCCACACACACACACACACACACACACACATGAATGCACACACACAAACGCTCAGTCTCTTTTTTCCTCCGCTCATTTTGTTTTTCTCTCTCTTTATCTTTGCATGCGTGCCAACACCGTTAGCTTTTCTGCATTTCTACCTCTTTTCCTCTCCTCCTTCTCTTTCTCACAATTTTTCTTCCTGCTGACAAAATTGGCCTTCGCAGCAGGAGTGGACACACATCTGTTTGCACAGTTCAGAGTCTGGGAAATGTGTGCGTGTGTGTGTGTGTGAGGCCGGTGCACCGACAGCAGTGTACACACATTATGCTGCATTATTTTTGGCAACTTATGGAAAACATACATTATGGCTGTCAGAATTATTCATTAATCACAAATAATGATTAAAACCAATGCTTACACGAGGGGGGTAAACACATTACGCTTTTGCGTCTCCTTTAAGCTCATAAGTGATATTTACTAAACAAGATGGTGATCATGTGACCAGGACAGGAGGTGAGTCCTCCAAAACGGGTTTAGCGCCTGTACACAGATGGTAAGGGAGCGGCTGCTTATGTTTGTTGATGAGATGAAAATGAAATGAAAGAGAAATTGGACACAATTTCCATGAACGTGCGACTCGCGGACGTTCGCCATGGGCAGTGTCATGACGGCGCCTCACCAGCTCCGATCAGGAGCTCCTGATAATCCCCGCGCCGACACGTTCCAGACTCAGCGATATCCTTTGGAGCGAAGCTCGATGCTGAATTCCATCGGCGGGACATCGTCTGCCGGGTTTCTAAATGACTTTCGCTGCTTAATACTTGCCGCAGCGGCAATCCCGGGATGAAAACATCTCGGAGATGTGGTGTCAGCCTCTGGTTGACTCTCATCATGTGGTGCCGAGACTGAAGACTGCAGCTCCGATGGAGCAGAACATGGACGATGAAAGACACTCTGTTATTGTTATCTTTGATCCGTTTACCTGCAGCTACATAATCCAGGCTGAGTCAAGATAACCGAATACTGAGCCCATTAATAAACACACAGGCGTGGTAATACGCCTCCCTGAGGGCAAATCAGATTATTTCCAGATCAGACATTTTCTCGAGCGCACACTCCACATTATTAATTGCAGGTCAACAAATTAGATTTGTCCGCCCAGACGCTATCAATCAATCCGCCTACCCGGCGCGGTAACGATCGGCCGGTGCAGCAGAATAGAGGGGTATCGTCTGCAAACAAGTGTCCCATCCAGTGGCAGTGAGATGATCCAAAGACTGTGAGGTTTCACCTTCACAAACTCCACTCTCCCTCCTCTAAATCTTTATTTCCTTGAGCTTGTTTTGTTCTTCATCCTGTCCTCCTTTGATCTTCACCCCCCCCCACCCTTCCCTTTCACCTTCCTCCACTGTTCCCTTCCACCTTCCTTCATCCGTCCCTTCCGTCCCGACTCTTTTATTCACCCCCCCCCACCCCCAACTGACTTTGAGCCTCCGAGGTTGTAAAATTAATCAGCATTAAATGCAAAAACCTTTTTTTTTCTTTCATCTCTGACACACGGGGACACCCTTGCACACGTGCGCAAACTCTCACTTCAAATTAAACAGATAAAATTCTCTTTCTAGTTGGCCTCAACACTGACCTACACATACACGCACACACACACAAACCCTGGCGCAGGGCACACACCTCACATAAATAAGCAATGTGGGAGGAAATATAAAAGTTCTGTGCGGGAAGAAAAAGTGAAAAAGGTGACTTTAAAAGAAAAGTTTACAAAAGGACTTCTGTGTTCTCCGGTGTCTCACCTGCATTCAAGATGGTTTATAAGGAGCTAAAAAATATTCTATCTTCAAATAATCATCACTCTTCTTTGTTTCAAAAAGAGACATTGAAAGAACCTCTGCCCACACACACACACACACACACACACACACACACACACACACACACACACACACACACACCTCACCTCATAAACATCTGGTTAAGGCATCAGGCCCCTCTTTTATGATCGGGGGGCTGCCACACAGCACAATGCCTCTCTGTCTTCCCCTTATTCTTCCCCTGCTCTGGTTCGCCCCCATCCCTCGTTCCCCAAGCACATCACTCCTATGCTCCATCCCCTCACCTCTCTCTCTCTCTCTCTCTCTCTCTCTCTCTCTCTCTATTTCACTGCACTAACAACAGACTTCAACATGAACCCCCCCCCCACAGTTTGTAACCCCTTCCCGTTTTTTTTCCAGGCTCACAGTTATGCTTTAAAACCCTCTTCTTCATCTGGGTCTTTCTTTCCTTGAGTCACTGCTCCTCACAAGCTGCTCTGGTCACCATTCAGACCCATGATGACAAGGATGAATTGTGCAGGAGCCAGTTTTCCCAGTTGGGCGGATATTTTGTTACAACAAACCCCCTTAAAAAAAAAAAAAAAATAGTATTTCTTCCATCACTGCTGCGCAGAAACACCTCAGGATCCTGTTGATGCTACAGAACTACACGTGTTCCTACCCGGGTCTGGTGTTCAATCTTTCCCTTTGTGAGCGCAGTCTTATTTACATGCTTGCGCGCCCCTGGTTTGCATGTCACTCTCACGTGCGCCGGGGCCGCGCCCCTCGGCTGCCCTTGCCGGAGGCAGGGTACGTGCACGCAGGTGTCCGCGGGTGATGGATGCGCTAGGTGAGCAGGTTAATCTCCAGCTAATGTAGATGAATTGCGGCCGGGCTCACGCCGGACAAAAAAAGTGCAGGCGCACGCATGCAAACACAGATAAATGATCTCGGAGGGGGGGGGGTGTAAAAGTCATTAGGCGCGCGCACGTTCGTGTGCACGTGGTGTGTATGGATTAATTGTCACTGTGTTTCACAAAAGGGCTGGCGGATGATGTGCGGCGGACAGGGAATTCTGTATTTGCATGTGTGTTTGTGCAGAAAAATGTCAATCATATGCAGAGGCTTTTTCCCTGTTTATGTGCCGGGCGTCCTCTGGTGAATCCAGCTGTCATTCCCCATGTACCCCCACTTTGATAGAGAAATAACCGCTCACACACACACGCACGCACGCACGCACGCACACACACGCACGCACGCACACACACACACACACACACACACACACACACACCAGTGTAGGTCTCCAGATGCCAGGGTGGAAATGAAGACACTGTGTGTGTGTGTGCATGTGTGTGTGTGTGTGTGAAGGTCGGTGGACGCTGAGCTGAACCCCCCCCAGCTCCCGTCGATTTGACAGGCAGTCCAGCAGTTAGTGGTCGGTCTTTGAAGTCGTTGCGCTCGATGGTGCCAAGCTGTGACCAAACAGGCGTTCCGCCACCTGCTGATCCTCCCACGGAAAGCCTCATCAGCCCCCTCCCAAACCCCCCCACAGCTCCGCTCCCGATACCAGGAGTCACGAACCCCCCCACTTAATCACAGCGCTATTTATACAACTCTTGTGTCCGCAGAGCAACAGTTGATCAGAATTCAGTGAAAGTGGCCGCGTCTGTGAGCAGTTCGAGGGGGGGGTTGAGACAAGGATACAGAGATTTAAGGTTTAGGTCTTGTGTTTTTAATCGTTATGACCCTGATGGTGCCGCCGTGGTTGATGGCGCTGACCGGCTCAAGGCCACCAGCTCTGCGGCATGATGGCAACGTGTGGGAGTGTTGGCAGGCTGCAGTTGGGCCAAACCAGAGCAATTTAACCTGCAGATGTTCTCCTGATTTACTGCTCAATTAGCTAAGTAACTTTTCAGGTGTAAATCAGTCACATGGGAGGATTTTCCACTTTTATCTGAAATAATAAAAAAACCCATCTGAAACTGGACCTTTTTCTTGCCATTTCAAAGACACACATTTACAGCTTTTTGATACTTGACCTTAGAATGATCTTATCCAGGAATCACTATAATTTAGTCAAGGGAAATGATAGAAACCCTACGGACTGACAGATGATCATTCAAACACTCTCGTGTTCACAAAGCAGCATGAAGAAAAACTGTTAGCTTTAATTAGACCAGATATGTTTATGGTACTATGGCCAGATATGTTTATGGTACTATGGTACCAGGTATGTCAAGCCTGAGGCCCGCGGGCTGTACGTGGCCCTCCACTAACTTAATTGAGGGCCGTTACAAGTTCTGAGGTTCCGACAATTATTCATGCACAATAAATATATGTCATTGTGGACAATTCCTCTGCCTGCTGTTGCTAATTTTTCTCTTCCACTTTGTCTGATTCTGTTCTTCGGCCTTTGTCAAAACATTATAAACATTAAAGAAAAATAAGGTTCAATGGTAGCTTTGATCCAACTTCAGCGCTAATCTTTTTTTGCTCAGTAATTAGTTTTCTGCAGTTATATGAATAAAAAAAACGCTTTAAATATTTGACTCCAGGTTCCAGGTTTGAGTGTATTTCTGACACATCCCGGATGCCCCTCCCCTCACAATGTTTGTTCATATCCTGACGATCTTGTTAAAGCTCACGTGGAATTGGTCGCTCAGATTCTTGCACATTAACCTTGGTGGCTGCAGAAAGACGTGATATTAGATTGTCAAACCTTGATTTGATTGCCTCAGATGTGCTACATGTCATGTAATTAAAATGTAAATTAAGGCCATTGTGAATGACAATGCCAATAATGCACTCTTTATCTATTTGTTGTCTTTGCTAATAACTTGGGGCAGATGTGCTTTTCTCCCACTTTCTTCCAGCTTAAAAAGCAAAAGTGAAAGTAAATAGGCAACGTAAGATCCTCAGACACTCAGTAATTGAACCTGTGCAGTATCCATAACCCCAAAATAGCCCAGTCCCTCTCAGACTGGACTCTAGCTTTGAATCTCTTTAGCGGCGCAAATTCAATCATGAACGCACGAGAGACAGTTGGACTCAGTCAGACGGCAAAATATAAGAGTCATTAAGAGACCAGTGCAGTAGTTCTCTGTATCAAACCGTTTAAACGCAAAACAGATGCATTTTTATCCTTCCTATTGAGCGGCCTGTCTCTCAGTAGCTGCCTCAGCTCTCCCATTAAAGTTGATTCTATCAACAGTGACGGCGGTCTTCTTACATTATGGCTCTGTTTGAATGCAAAACAAAGGATAAGTGAAGAGAGAGCTAGTGATGAATACTCGTACGAGGACAGAGGGAGGGGAAACGGGAAAGAGTGTGGCTATTTCCAATTTTAAAATATCAGTCCCACATTTTAATGACTTCAACATGGGGACCGCTTTGAAGGAAGCTGAAGTGCACACAGCTAAGAGCTTGCCCCGGAGACGAAAAAATGAGCTCTTCTACTTTAGTTTAGCTTCTGATTTTGAAAATAGATCATCTTCCACAAAACAAAATAGATGTTTTCACTTAACCTTCACACACTTTTCCCTCCCGCCGCTAACTGCGAGCCAGCAGGCAGCTACAAAGGTGTAAGGATGAGAAAAGATGGAGGATCAACAGCCAAATGTAACTAAACGACGCGCAAGGCTAGATGCTGCTAAACAGCAGCATCACCGATGTTAGGGCAAGTGGATAAACATCCCTGCCTTCCAGATGCGTCTTGGTGGATTCCTTATGTTTTCTCAGCAGTTTCTTCTTCTGTTACACATCTAGAGGCATGCTGGAGTCTCCCATCAGCCTAAAATGCAAGTTTTTGGACGTGAGCAACTGGAGTAACTGAGATAAAAACTGAGCCATTTTAGGCAAATCTTAAAAAAAAGAGACAAATCTTTTCCCCCAATGTTTCTCTGAACAAGACATTGTGCTTTAGTGCTTATAATGATGTTCCGTAAACTAAAGCAACAGCTCTTGATTAATGTTGAAGTAAATATTCGATAAAATGCCACTGCGCACCCTCCTGGTAAAATATTCAATAGTTTTGAGGATAATGTCAAATATAATCTGTGGAAAGTCTCTTTTTCATCTTGTAGTCCTCATAAATTTGAATTGATCCTGATCAGTGTTGCACCCCCGATGTCTGCAAGGAAAAGAAGCTGGATGAAAATTTGATTAGGGCGTAATTGGCCCTAAACCCAGACTGAACTCCAGTTAAAAGCCAGCAACAGTCGAGAGCGGAGGCAGATAAAACGTCTCATATCGTCCGGCGTCCTGACGCTGGTCCAGGCTGATCTCTGCGAAAGGGCTTAAGCGCCTGATCGAATCCCCACGTTCGTGGCACCGCACGTGTTTTTCGGCCGTGAAAGTCGGGCCGATCTCCAGGAACGGGAGTAGCGCTGATGTCAGCCTCGCTGGGGGAACTGAAAGTCTTTACAAAGGTCCATGATGTTTGACAGCATTTCACACCTAGCCGACCAAGTCTTTACGCTACAGCCATGTCAAACAAAATAGAACTGTTGGCACACTTACAACAGAGTCATTGTTCTGTGAATGTTCTTGCACCAGTGTTTTAGCTATTAGGACCAAGTAAAATGTTATATTCAGATGGGAATCGTTTAGGATTACATCGGATATAAAAGACCGTGCACCATGTTAATGATGATTCCATTAATAATAATTATAATTCAACTTTTTTCCAGTTAATATTTGATTTAGTTGCTCTGTTGAACAGCTTGATTTTAAATTATTATTGTTAAGTATATTTGAGAATACTTTCACAGGCAAATAGACACAAGGTTTTCTGGACTAAATAAAGACATTGCATGAATAAGCATTGATTGATTTTATTTTAGTGTTTAGTAGAGCATTTCAATTTCATATTCAGATTCCTTTTTTACCAATATTAGATGACTTGTTTTACCTTCTAAAGAATTATCTCCTGCTGGTGTAATAAAGAGTTCCAGAAACCTGCTGAAGGTCGGGCCTACGTGGGGGGGCTACCATGAAACTGATGAATTTTATTTTAAAGGTCCATAATACGACCTTTGACCCTCCTGTGACTGACAGCTGCGCTGGGCCGACTGATTGCTGACGTCCCGGTAAGACGCCTGATGTTCAAAATGTGCTGTTCGACATTCTAATAAGCGCTTCACCTGCAGCTGAGAGGCGAACCTCTGTGCTGACAGATGTGGCTAAATTAGCCTTTTGGCTCCGCCCCTTTGCGCACAGACAGTCTGGACGTCTGCCTGACCCCGGGCTTACTCCCTGGGGCCGGGGGATGGATTTCTATCTGGTTTCAGAACCCCAAACAGGGACTAATCACACTGCTCCCGGCTTTCCAGATGTTGCGCATTTGTTGCGTATGACTGCATAAAGAAAGCATCCGCGGGAATATTTATGATTTTCTATCAAACACCGACGTCGTCAGGATCCAGGCTCGATATTAAAAGCTATCTGTCACAGTGGGACAGGCCGTTTGAAATGATGTATTGAACGCTGTGGAGTGTATTTTGTAAAACCATGTTGGGGTGAAGGCTCAAAGACCACACACATGTGGTTTCAGTTACTCCCATTCTGAATTAGCGGAATTTTCTTGCCGAATTCGAGCTTGAGTTTTCAGGGAATGATGCCGAATGGAGGCTGAGAAGTTTAGCTTTTCATCATTTAACTCCATGTGCACTTGTCACATTGCAGGTCATGCCCTGTCATGTATATGTGTGCGTGTGTGTGTTCTTGGTACACATTGAGGACCAAAACACGCATTCTGCTCGGACATTCTTGGGAGGTGAGTACATTTTGGCTGGTCCTCTGTTGGAGGTTAAGACCCAGTTTTAAGATCGAGGTTAGAAGTTAGAATGTGAAAACCCAGTTGAAGACGAGACAATGAGGAGTCCAACAAGAGGATCCTGAACTAAATATGAACAATCCTGCCAATTGAAACTCTTTTTTCAAACTTATAGAGACTATTTTGACATGCATCTTCTGGAACTACGTAAGGATCCTATTGTTTGGGAATTAATTCCTAGAATCTGAAAAAAAAAGAAGTTTTTTTTGTGGATTATCGAGCAGTGGCAGAAGGAATAAGCTCCAATTCCTAATTCATCCATTGCAACAACCAGACCATGACTCAGTAACCTGTAAATCCCCCCTCGGACCCTCAGAGAGGTCCTCAGGGAATCTCGTAAATAGAAAACAGAGAGAAGCAGAGAGTAGGAAAGAAAAAGCTCGGAGTTATTTGTCTCTGACACAACGAGGCCATTCCTCCCAACCCCGAATGGTTTCACACAGAGACGAGCCACAGCGGTCGACAGTGTTGTTCTTTGCTGATGCAAAAGCGGTTCGATAAAACACGCGTAACTCAGCAGCCGATCGGATGCTCCATCCTGCTGCCCCTGGACCGATGGAATGGAGGCGAAGAGGAATGTTCCAATCTCCCGCAATGGTTGCCATCCGGTGTGGCGCTGCCATGTCGAGCAGCGTTTACTTTTATTTGTGAACACGCTCAGGACATATTTTAGCAAAAGAGCGGCCCTGGTGGCCTCATCACGCCTCCCCGTTATCTCTGAATGCTGTCTTTGCTCTTCTTCATGGCTCTCTTTATATCAGCGCAGGAACACCTGAGCAGGTTTCCTGAAGCACCTCCACCGTTAATGTGCGCCGGCGTTCCCTTCAGCGCGGCTCCATCGTTAGCGAGTCTGTTCTGGACTCTGAATGATGGATTAACGACAATTAAGGGACCTTTTGAGGTGGGACCTCGGCTGCGCCGCGGCACGAAGGCCTTTGAGGTTTTAGAGTATTCTTATTGTAGGGGGTTGTTAACATGTGTACACGTGCGCTTTGTTTTTGGCCTTGGTGCCAAATTGCACATTAAAATCTAAAAAATGCTGGTTCCTCATGGGAGGATGTGCCGATTTGTGATTTTTGTATATCTCCTTTGTGCATTCATATCAAGGCATCAAAGGATAAAAGATTACACCCCAAAAACACTTCTTAATTATGGTTAGTGCATCTTTTGAACGCCACAATGCAATGAATTGTGTGCCATGAAGTAAATGAAAGCCTATTCTGTGGCAACAGATCCTTATATCGCGATTCTAAAAGGATAAATGACTTAATATAAAACTAATAAGTGACACAAAATACGCCAATCACTCCAAAATGCCTCAGTAAGTGTAATCATGAGAACAATTCACGCCAGAGAATGTGGGAGTCAGTAGAAAAAGTATAGGGATGCACACACACACACACACACACACACACACACACACACACACACACAATTTGGTAAAGTCAAGAGTGGAGGTGAACGAGGGTTCACTGCTGGAATGTGTATTACAGGAGCAACATTTCTATCTGTCTCGACATTAAAACCCTTAAACTGTATGTCCAGCCTGCACAAGACAAATAATAAATTCAAGATCCCAGAGAGAAGCATAAACCTGCCATTATTCACTATACCTGCATGTGTGCGTGTGTATCTGTGTGTGTGTGTGTGTGCTATTGACTGCTGTTTCTGATTGTAATACATGAGGGCTCGTCGTATTTAAACCACATGTGATCCGCGCCTGCTGTTCCAGTTTTACATTAATAAAACGTGCGTCTGTGTGTCAGTGTGCGCTCCTGCTCCTGCTACGGACTGTTACAGTAATCAAATCATCGCACGGCCTCATTGTTTCTGACATTTAACTAGAAACTCTGGAAGAAGAGAGCAGAAACACATCCCCGCGGTTTCCCGGCGCGACCTGTCTCGATGTAACGGTGGCATTATTTTCCAGACGTTTCCATCCAAACATCCAGCTGCTGCTGCAGACCCAACAGATGCAGCTCAGGGAACGTTTCCCTGGGGGAGGCTGGTTGGAAATTTGGGCCGGTGTTTATTTTCATGTCAGCGGACATTAAATAGCTGCATTGTACAAAGTGTGTAAAGGCTATAAAAGTAAAATAAAAATTGAGACATCAGAGTTGAAAAGTTGTTTCAAATGTATAAATGTGGCCAAAGAAATCTGTCAATCGATATAAAAGTAAAATGTGGCCACTGAGGTTTCCCTACCTGCTGCTTTTGCATAAGCGATGAATTAATGCAAAAAGCAAACGTAGAGCAAAATTATACGTGACACCTTGTGGCTAAATCGAGGATTAGCGTCTTTACGTTTCTAGCATTTCAAATAGGGAACGCTAACCTCCGTGGCTCCGTGCTCCAGGTGATTATTTCCAGCAGCGTGACAGGAAGCTGCGTGGAAACAGAAGGGGAGGTCTCGCCTTTTGTCTGCATTATCTATTCTGCGTGACTAGGAATGTTACTTTAGGTGACAGCAAACTTTTGCCTAGCCATCAAGACTTTTTTAATAGTGTTGCTAAGTTGCAACTAAAGTCCAGGAAAGTGTCTGTAGTTCCTGCTGTTAAATGTTTCAAAAGTTATTAACTGATGCATTTTTATAATCGTAATTGTTTTAGTAAACTTTTAAATGTAAATAATGATGAAAAATGTTCAACAACATCAACATGAATGGGACACTTCGTGTATGAATCTAAGCCAGCCTGGTTCTCTGAACAGTATCTTGTTTGTGTTTGAAATTTGGAAAATATGAATATTATGTTTGGGAGGCAAAAAAGTGTCCTGCTGGGATTTTCCTGGACAACTAAACCCGTTGAAATGCTACCTTTTTTTTTTTTTTTTTTTGCAATAACTTGGCTAAAACATCAGTGCAAATATTTCTGCGCCGTTTGTTCAGCAAGAACAAGAAGTCGTTATGAGTGTGTCACTCTGGGTGTCAACAATCATTACCAGTTAAAGCCACTAAAAGTGTGTGTTTTTTTTTTCCTCCTCCCATGGTTACCCAAGGCTGTTTTTTTTATTTATTTTTTTTAAGCTGCGGAGCATGACTCACTTTTTCTCGATAGGAACAGATCGCGCTTTCATTCGCCGTCGACACCCCGGCCGACCGAGAGCAACAAGTTCATCTCTGATCCGAGGTGACTCCGAGTCAGAAGTCGTTCCGGGAAAAGCGGGAAAGCATTAGGCGAGGCGGCAAAGACGCTGAGAGGGAGCGCGGACGGCAAACGAGGAAATTGAGGCACTTAATCACAAAATGAGGGCTGGAATGGACAGAGCGGCACAGATTAATGGAGCCGAGGAGAGAAAAGAGTACCTGAGGGTGGAATTCTCCAACTTGGGGAGCCGCGGAGGGAACGCTGTCCTGCTTAGCATGCGTACCTGTATGAATTCACCATGCTGGGACCACTTAAAGGAGAGGCAGTGGCGATTTAGTCGATGCCAGTCAGGCACATATTTGCCAAGTGAACAGGAGAAAAGTTTGGAGCGTTAGCCGCCATGTCTAATCCATTACAGATTTGTGATGGGCTGGTTACAACTGCAATCAGTCACAGAATTTAGAGAAAATACACGTTTATTGGAATTTTCCATGAGACCGCTGCCAGAACAAATGTAGCATCTCAGGGAGGCTGAAATCAGCCCTTCTGTTCTACACAAATAAAGGTGCTTTTAGCAATTATTGTCGACGTGATTAGTTTTGCTTGCAAATTTTTATCTGCGCAAAAAAAGGTCATTTCAAGCAAACAATAGTGAAAGGAGGGCATGCTACAGAAAAAGAGAAGTCCCAAAGCAGAACCCTGAGGGATGCTGCTAAATGCTTTCTCTTCTTTCTCTCCTACTTGATTTTTCTTAATTTTCTGTCAGAAACCTTGATGGAATTAATATTTTTTTAATTTTTTTGTTATTTCCTTTCATGTGTTATTTATTATAATATAGGTGCAAATCCATGACTAATCGTAAATCCAAACTCTTCAGGCCCACACTGCTCAAAATAAGTCTTATCTCCCAACATGGGTGCAAGCAAAACGCACAGCACACGCACACACGCATACACACACCCCTCACACACGGACTTTATTATTCCCTCTCTTTATGCAAACATGTATTTACAGAACTGGAGGACAACTGTGGAAAGTCTGGGAACTGGTCGGCCTTTTAAGAAAGCGTCTGTTCGCTGGGCCGTAGCTGATCGGGGTTTGGCCACACACCCACTTCCCTTGCGAGAAAAAAAAAAAAAAGAGATGGATAAACATGCATGTGTGTTTCCAAGTCATGTTTGCAAATGTAGACGTAATCCAGGCCAACACATAAAGAAAGTCAGCGCGATTATTATATAGGCAAAGTCACTAATGTCTGCACAAAAGTGAGAGGAATTAGTTCTGGATTGATTTAGATTTGGGACGTGGCAAACAAAGTTATAAAAGAGAAGAAGAAGAAAAAGAAGAAAAGAACCGCAATCAATAAACAAGCAAAAGAAAAATGAAGCAGCCGCAATGATGGAATGCGGAAAGGACAGAAAAGTGAGATATTTGACAACGGTTTATATTAGAAAGCTGCACTCTATAGAAGAATAATTAAGACAATGGCTTCAGTGGATGAAGAGTGTGAAATAGAGTAAACAGAAGACATCAAGTGAAGTGAGACCAATAATGAAGGAGGAAAAAAAAACAAATAAATGTAATTACAACGATGCACATACATCAGAAAAGTTTCCTCAAAATTAAATGGGGC
Organism: Lagocephalus sceleratus; assembly: GCA_911728415.1. Classification (NCBI taxonomy): domain Eukaryota; kingdom Metazoa; phylum Chordata; class Actinopteri; order Tetraodontiformes; family Tetraodontidae; genus Lagocephalus; species Lagocephalus sceleratus. Next base: position 3,742,619 of record CAJVRN010000087.1, on the reverse strand, counting down.
AAAATAAAAAGGCAAAGACGCGACAGGAACATGATAATGAGGTGAAAATAACTGCTGTGGTTGGGAGAAGTGCACAGATGACTGAAGAAAGCGAGGAGGAGGAGGGAGAATCCTGGTTTTCCAGCGTGCCACATTAGCACATTGAAGCTAAAGGGCGACGTGACCACTTCAAAAGCGTCAGAACATGCACAGAAATATCCCCGTGGAGGGAAAACAGAGCCGGCCTCTGTCCTCCACGCCAACTCAAACATGTAGGATGTATGTGCGGTGTGTCTTAGCATGCTAATGTGTGTGGTTACGAATGTAGCGGCGAGAACCCGGTCGGGGTCAGGGAGGCCGAAGCTGCCAACCATCGGAACAAATAATTTCACATCATCATCATTTAAGCCAATCTGCTCGGTGCTAACGTGTGGGGAAATGGCTCCGCGGTGCAATTTGAGGAATAAATGATTCCTGTGTACATCTGTGGGTCAGAAGTCCTTTAACAGTTGATTTTTCATTGATTATCCGCAAAAAAAAATCATTTCTCCAATTTAGTTTTTTTTCAAGTTGTTTGCCTCCTTCATGAAGGAAAAGACAAAGTAGGAAAAGTTTAAGAAGTCAAATGTTGCCAGAGAGTGATATTTTACTCCGTGTTGGGTGTATTTTATCCCTTTGGGCAGCCCTGGCCTCCAGTTTAACCGTAGCTCCAGGCATCTGAAAAATAGCCTGACGTACACAATCATTGATTCACTTTGAGGTAAACGGACGCACTTGTTTTAGATGTGCGTGTGTGTGTGTATTTGTGTGTGAGCGAGAGAGAGAGAGAGAGAGATGTTAACCTGAGGCTTGGGGGTTTATAAAACCCAGAGAACCACACAGTCACAGGTCCGGGGGCAATATTTGCATTGATCTGGTTGCTAATCTTAGCCACAAGCCATGCATAAGAGTGTGTTCATGGCTTCATTTCAGAATTTGTCCGAAATAAGAGTTTAGCTCCAAAAAGAGAGAGTGTCCTACAATTATCACCTTCAAATTTGTGATAAATAATTAGAATTGAACACAACAGAATAGTATTGAGCTGCAATTTAGATTAAACACAAACAAGAGTAGAAAAGTGTCGAGTAAAAGAAACAAAAAGTCAAATTAAAGAAACAAAAAGTGGCAAAAATTTAAAGTGGCAAAAAAGTATGGTTCAAGGAGTGGTTTCAGGAATGGCTTCATTTGGAGAGTACATAGAGTGTTATTCTGTAATTCTGTAACATGCAATCATCTGCTAATTTTGTATTTCATGCTTCATAAACAGTTATTGGGACCGAGAGGACAAAGACCTGCCCAGTTGACGGGAGGACGAGAGGAAGAGCCCCGGGATATTTGGAAACACAGATTGAGGAAAAAGACATTTCCATCTGTGCAGGTTGTAAGAACAGAGTCCAGGAGAGCAGGTCGAGTTTATCGGTTCGCTTTTGAATGTAAGCCCTCGCAGCCACGGAGCGACTTTGAGGGTTCGACATAAGACTCCGTGGGCCGACCGTGTCCCAGCGACAGCTGGAATCATGTCACTCTGCATTGGAAGATCTTTTGAGTTATCTGACCCACAGCGTTTTGTAACGCTTTTCTTTGCACGTTCCACGATGTCGAATGGCCAAAGTCTCCTAAAATGACTTTGTGGAACATTAGCAGACATGTTAGCAGAGCTACACATCCAGATCAGATGTACCCACCTGGCGTTCGCGAGTCCGCTATTAACTTTCCGTTCAGCTTGTTTATTTACCCGGGTCTCCCGAGGGAAATGTCCTGCTCTTCAGTCGTGAAACGCTCCATATGTTCAACAGCTAGTCGAGTCTGTCGGCCGTTTGCCGCTAAGTACTTTGCGTACAGTAGGTTTACGAGGACATATTGCAGACAACAGCTGCCTGCGGCAACCTGAACGACGGTGACAGCGACGGCGGCGACAGCGAACAAATGTTCAGTGTTGTGACATTAATGCGCCGTTAGCAGAGGTCACCTTACCGCCTCTGCCTGACGTTATGACATAAACATGGCGTAGCTCTTATTAGCCCTTTCTCTGGCTATCTCAGTCACAAGAGGGGCAACATCTGTCCCGAAGTTGTCTTATGATTGACCTGAAACGGTACCGTCTCTTGCTTTTTGTGTCCTAACACGTATATAACGTTTCCATGTCGGGCCTCTAGAGGGCGGTGTGTTTTAATGCGACCTGTGAGGACACAAACCCATGACTGCAACTGTAACCCCGACATTAACCCACCCTAGCCCTAACTATGGGATGACTTCTTAAATGAATGCTGGTTACACTTAGGTGAAGCAGCTAAAACGCGTCCGAGATTACAACTCCCATGTTCAGACACTTGCGGAGGCGTCGCTCTGCGAGTCCTCGACGCAAAACTCCGCTAATGGACTGACTACTGCAGCCAGGAAGAACACGAGGAGGAAGACCCAAATCCTCTTGAAGCGGAATTAAACATTTTATTTTGCTTTAAGCGCTCCAGCAATCACATCAACTATTATATATATATTTAGAAATACTTTCCCTCTGTGCAGCATTGCAACGATTATCGGATTATCGTTTCATCTTTTGTTTTGGTGTATCTGGAGTCTGATTTAAAATTCTAAACAGATCGGATAAAAGGGCGCTTTGAAGTTTGATGACTGTTTCACTCTGTTCCTCCATTCTTTCCCATCTTCCCCCCCTCTCGTTGCTGTCTCTTTTGTCTTTTTTTTTTTAAATCTCTCTCTCTCTCTGTTCGCCTGTGTGTTGATGTAAGCTTTGGTTTTGGTCCAAACACCAACATGTTGCTGATGCTGTTTGTCCACAGGTGGCATCCAGAGAAGATCCCGGACGGGGAATTCTGTCGCAGCAGCACAAATCCAGAGATTTGCAGGAGTTGTCTTTCTTTCTTTCTTCCTTCCTTCCCTCCATCTCACACATGTTGGGCCAGTCATGCTAATTGACCATTCTTAAACATCCCATAACCTAATTCTCATTGTTAGGGCTACATGATTTTATTAGGCATTTCCTAACAAATTTAACCAAGACACACACACCCGCCCACACACAGACACACACCTATTCACTCACACACACTCACACACATCCACCCATACACACACACACACACACACACACACAGACACTATTGTACTTCTATCTTTCCCCAGCTCTGGATAGAGTAACCCCTGGCCATCAACTAACCTCCCCCTAACTTAACGTCTTCACCCTCGAACAGTCTTTCAAAATTGTCAGGACGAGCCAAAATGTCCTCACGTCCCAAAAATGTCCCCACTTTGACAGTAGAATGTGTATTGTGGTTGTCAGTGGCTATGCAACATGTGCAAGAACACATAATCATCTAATCCCATTGAAGTAAATAGTAAATAAAACTGGATTTGGAATCAATGCATGTGTTTTACTGAGTGTTTGTATCAATGTCACAGGATGGCCTAATGAACTTAATAGCTTCATCATTTCTCCATGAACCATCAACGCTGCTGTTCCTGGTGTTTATACACACACACACACACACACACACACACAAACCCCAAACCTTGTTAAGGTTTGTCCTTTAGCTGAGTTTAAAACCAACAAGGAGAGGGTTTCATGGAAGAGGTGCGGCTTGTTGGAAACTTTCTCGTCACATGATTCAGGGTGTCATTCATTACACGACATATTGGGGTTTCTTTTCTATCCGATACCATGGACTCTAAAAAAGACGCAGCCGTCTTTGTCCTGCTGCAAAAAACCGCTCTCCAATAAAAGGCAGACACGTTTGCTCTCCGAACAGGAAAGCTCTCTCTCCCATCCGAGGCCCTGAAGTAGCAGCGAGATTCACTTTAGCAGAATTCGCAGTAATGATTCATTATCTCCCACACAGACAAGCAGTACACCGCTCTGATTACAGCCCCCCAGCGCACGACACACACACACACACACACACACACACACACACCACACACACACAGATTGGCGAGGACACGCTGTTTGCCTGTCGCTGGTTATCATTCACGTCTACATCTCCTGCCTGTGATTCGTGCGAGGGCGGCGCTGCCGCTGAAAGCCTGCTCGGGGCCCGCTGACCTGAAACCCGCTAAATGACAGTCGGAGAGCGGCGCTGCTGAACATAATGACACGGCGACGCCAGATAAGCCATCCCCGCTAAGAGGAGTGTCTGAATGCTAATCAGTGCCGCTGATTCCTTTATTTACCTCGGGGCATTGGGAGGGATGCTTTGCTTCGTGCGGACACAGATCAGTAACTTCTGCTCTCAACAAAGGTGTGGTACCGAGTGGCGCCGCCAGAGGCGCTGTGGGCCCGTGAGGAGTTCAAGGGGACTTTAATTGTATATCAGTCAGTAATAGGACCAAAGGTCAGCTCACCTAATCTGAAGGTATGTAGAGGATTAACATGGATTATTTCATGCGTGTTTAATAGAGCTGTGCTTGAATGCAGCAGGGGAAAGGTGGGAAGTCTCCTTTTTGAATTATAATGTATTATTTGTGCAACAGGCTGTATCTGGGCCTGTTAAACCAGCGTGAGTCTGTTTTTGTGAGTCAAACGTGTCGGACTAGAAATGCACTCAAGCGGCAACAGGTGGCAGTAGCTGCTTAAAACAGTCCTGGGGGTTGGTGAAGGGGGGGGGCAGGTCTGAGATTTGATTCCTGCTGGAGGCATTTTATTGCGTTCGGTTCCATTTTCAGCATGAGATATCGAGCTCAGCATGACTTGTGCAGTTCAAAGGTGTCTGGCTGGGCCAAAGGGCCGCCATAAACCAGAGACCTGATCCACCCCTGGCCCCTGTACTGGCAGCGGAGCTGCCCGGGACCACCGCCGGGACTGTTGACTTCTGTTCCTAAAAATGTGAAGGTTCCATCCTGTGTGTACACATGACCTGTTGACCTTTAACAATAACCCCTCGTTCTTGTCTGTAACAAATAAAGACCAGATCTATCTATCTATCTATCTATCTATCTATCTATCTATCTATCTATCTATCTATCTATCTATCTATCTATCTATCTATCTATCTATCATGCTTAATCAAAACAAAGTGCAGTTAAGCGTAGCCTCAGATTCTGCCCTGACACCGACTGATTTACATATTTTAATTGCTTTGACTGCATTATAGGCACACACACACACACACACACACACACACACAACAAAGACACACACACACACACACATTGACGTTGAAATTCTGTGGGTTTTAGCCTCTAATGTCTCTATTCACTTCTGTTGCATTTTTGATCTTAATATCAGTACTTATACTGGCTGCTTCTCAATAGTCTAGCCTGAAAGTGAATTTTGCTACTGTATCTGAATGTGTATGTGTGTGTGCGCGCACGTGTGTGTGTGTGTGTGTGTGTGTGTGTGTGTGAGGGGTAAATGCTTGTTAAGCTGTTTCAAAAGCAGATGAGGTTTGCCTGAATGGCTTCTCTGTTTCCTAAGCGGCTAACTGCTTTAACCTGCCAATTTATTGGGGAGGGTGTGTGTATTTTCGTGTGTGTATGTGTGTGTGCGTGCCTATTTATGTGTGTGTGTGTGTGTGTGTGTGTGTGTGTGTGTGTGTGTGTGTGTGTGTGTGTGTGTGTGTGTGTGTGTGTGTGTGTGCGTTACGGTGTTGACGTCAGTCATCACGCCTGACAGCTCTCTTCCTGAAAACACACCTAAGAAAACAAAACGCGCGCACGGAGGCGCGCACGCGCAGATATGTACACGCAAACATGAGAACACATGTGCCGAGAGAGCAGCCCGTCCCTGCGCTGCCTTTCCCGGCCGAGCTGTGCGGGGAAATATGAATTTTGTAAGCGCGTCTGAGACATCCAGACTGCCGTGTGTGCACACGGATGAAGTGGGAGTAATTGAACGTTGGTCTCAAACACAAGTCAGGCTCCTTTTATGCTGTTATTGCCATTTTAATAAGACACCGCTGAACATTATCACACAATGGGAACACATGCTGATGAATTCTCACAGGTTAGCCCCCCGGGGGGGGGGGGGTCTGTGGTGGGATCTGATACAGCTGATCCTCATCCATTGAAATTATAAAATTGAATCAACATGGCATCTGTTGATTTGATGTCCGGGTTCCATTCTATGACACGAATGATAATTAAAAGGTCACTCGAGGCTCCTGTTGCATAGGGAACAGTGTCGGGGGCCTCGTGTTCAGGGCCACGAGGAGAGAGGAGGCGCTCTGATCTGTTCAGAGCAGAATGAAAGAGCTCCGTTAATGCTTGAAATGACCTTTGAACAATTTAACTTTATTTATGAAGGATGAAATGATCCTGATGTTTAACAAACTACTCTTGAAGCTAATTAACGGTTTTGTTCGGGAAACCGAAAACCTCAGTCCAATAAAAGTTAACACGCTCGTAGCCTAAAGGACCTCCCCTTGGCCTGATTATTGGGATGTTTGGAGACGTGCAGGTTCTCTTCCCTAACTTTTTTTGTCAGGGCAGCCGATGCCAACGCTGTAGCCGTTATCGGCAAGACCGGATGTTTTGGAAATAAGAGGAACTTCGGGGTCTCACTTCACCATGGTAACATGTAACGAAATCTGATAAACGAGCTAAAACACAAGCCAGAGTTTTTCCACTGATGTGCGTCTAAACACCTCAGATCTGATTATTGCCACACTTGTGGATTCCTCTGCTCGTGTAAACATCCTCGATGACTCGCCATGGCCAGACAGATAAAAAAAAAAGAAAAAGAAAAAAAGAGCCGTTTTAGACTCAAGGGCTGAGGAGTTAAAAAGAGAAATCACTCAGCGCCGGGGTTTCCTGCGTCTCAACCTGTCTCATTGTGAATTCCCCCATTTAGGAAAATGGTGAAATTCATTTCTCACACAGATGGAAACAGGCAAGGCTGATTTCATTAAAATACCCCATCTGTTGGTGAGAGAGAGATGGGGGGAAACACGGAAAAGAAAGGGTGAACCAAACAAAACAGTTTGCCTGTCCTCCAATAATTTGTTTCTCCTCTGACTACGGATGGGTGTGTGTGTGTGTGTGTGTGTGTGTGTGTGTGCGCGTGCACGCGTGTGTGTATGTGTGTGTATACACGCAGTGATAGTGAATTGGAACAGGCAGATTGCGGGGCGACCCCGCCGCAGCCGGAATATACATGTCGAACACACGAGCAAGATTGTGAGCGAGGGCGTGAACGAGTGATGGAATAGATGGAGGGATGGAAGAGAGAAAAAGAGTCACGACCTTCCCGTCCTGATGATGGAAAAAAACCCATCCAGAAACCCGGTAACGCGCTTGTTTTTATTTTAAAACTGAGTTTACGTTGGGATGGATCCTGGTTATTCCGTATGAGCAATGCTAATGAATGTGCAATAAAGATCAAAGACATGAACAGTGACCTTACGTGACTTCCTGTCTAGTTCCATCTGTTTTGCACACTTCCCGGGAGAGAGGGGGAAAAAAAGGAAAAAAAAGAAAAATCCCACACATCTCGCAGCCAGCGGGCGTTAATTTCTTGCTCGTTGGACGAGGTAAAAACCGAGGAAAGACAGAAATCCGAACACGTTTTCCCGTATTGAGCAGCATCTGAAAGGATCGTGGAAAACAAGTGAACAGGATGATGTTTAACCAGCTGTGACCAGGCTGTCCCACTTCACACCAGATGTTGCCTGTGATTGTTTTCCTGTTTGCTGATTGGGCTCATCTGCGGCCGCCGAGATGAAGCCGCTTTTTGTGGAAAATTATTTCACAAAAATAGCCTTTTTATTTCTTTCTTTTCTTTTTTTTCACAAAGGTTTTTTTTTTCACAAGCTGGGACACACACACACACACACACACACACACACACACACACACACACACACACACACACACACAAACACATACAAACACATGGACACAGTTGCACAGTCTCCATCCTGAGGTGGGAAGTGAGCCTAAACCCTTTGGCTGTGAGGCCACATTTACAACTCCCTTTAAAAGACAAAGAATTTCAAAACGAGACACTAATATCAGAGGAATCTTATTTCTCTTCAAAGAGTGTGTGTGTGTGTGTGTGTGTGTGTGTGTGTGTGTGTGTGTGTGTGTGTGTGTGCGCACGACTGTCTGTGTGATGTCCAAGAGGGAGTACGAACCCAGATTATTGTATAATTCATTGGGAATCATTACTATTGCATCAAAAGTCGCTGTAAACTTTGTCCTCTAGAAAGACAGAAGCTGACAAAGAAGATTAATGACAAAGGAGATTAATGAAAACATAAAATAGTCAACACGTCCCTGAACCTTTGCCCTGGAGGAGAGCGACAGAAGCGCCGCGAGAACACGAAATCTCAGCACAGATGAAAAAAATTAAAAAATAAAAAAATAAAAAAAGAAACGGGGGGGAAACGTCATCGTTCGTTAATACGTGATGTTTCCACAGACGGGTTCGTGCTGTTTACCAGCATCGGCGCGATAAAACGCGGAGCCAGTTCGCGGAACGCTGCGGAGCGTTTCCACGAAGTGGTCGGAGCAAATGAACCATAGACGCGTTGGCAGATCGCGGTCCGGGTGAGGCACCGTAACGTGGCTGTAATATAGAAAAAAAAAAAAAAAAAAAGGGAGGAGTGGAAACAAAACAAGTCCACTTGGCATGCGGGGGACTCCGAGAGACGGCTGGCAGGCACACTTTCGATTTGGCAGCTCTTCCTGGACGAAGGCAGATCGGCGCTTCAGCCTCCTCAGTCCGCCCCGCAACTTGGTGGGAGCCTTCTTTTTTTTTTTTTTTTCCTTTGGTGGGAGGCGGGAGGAAAGACGAGCTGGCTTCGGCGTGGGCTCCGTCAGGACCTGACCGACCTTTCACCTCCCTCCACCAAAAGGCCTCAGAAACACGTCTGACGCGGTTCCCCGAGCTGCCCGCTGTACCTGCTTAGTGCTGGGAAAAGTTAGACGCTCGGAAAAAAAGGGATGTGAAAAAGACTTTTCGCACGGATACCAGCGCTGCCCACGAGATATTTTCTTCATTTACCCACTATAAGGAGACACACACACACACACACGCACACACAGTGATAATGCACACCGGGCATTTATCTTTACGGTGAATTATCGTACACTCCGGTCTCATTGACTGTGCACAAATGCATAAGTGTGTTTCCTGTTGTGTGTATATGCACAGGTGATGAGTTATGGCCCACACTTATGTGTGTGTGTGTGTGTGTGTGTGCGCGCGTGTGTGTGTATTTTGAATTGAGTTATGGCTTTGTGCTATCTCATTGACTTCAACTGAGTCCCATTCATCACAACTTAACCATGAAAATAGAGTTTATGGACAATACGGTGCTCGAGCGCGTGTGCGAGAATGAGCGCGCGCGCCGGCGTACGTGCACCTCACCACGGAAACCCGGTGAGGTCGAATTACAGCACAAATACATGAAACAACGGAGGGACGAGTGTTTGTACGACAGAGATTGCAAGAAAAAATGTTATTTAAGATAGTTTAACGTGCGTAAGCTGCATCAGAAATGGGGTTGTTTGGAGCACTAACCAGAAATAAACACACACATACACACTCACATACACACACCCAAACACACAATCCTGTATTTACAATCTGTATGTGTGTGTTCCGACTAATGAAGAGCTCATACTAATCATCCAGGCCTGTTTGCAATCATGACCCCGTTAATCAAGGTAATCCTTGGAAAAAAAAAAAAGAAAAGTAAAGCCGAATTTTCCAGCGCCACATGGACCGCATTCTTCACAACTTTCATTTCCCCTCAACACCGAGGCCTCCGACAGCTAGACAGGTTCGTTTCTCGTTTTTCGAAAGCCGACAACAGCAAAAGTTCAACGCACAACATCCAGAGAAGGGAAAAAAAAAGAAAGGAGAAAAGTTGGGCCGTTCAGTTGAGCGAGCTTATCTGCAACAAAGAGAAGAAAAGTAAATATGCACACTATAAAAAATCGCGAGCCACTCAGGGTTAATATTGGCTTCACGTTAAGTAAAAATTGAATGGTTTTCTTTTTGCTCGTAGCTCCTGACCTTCTGAGAAATTATGCTGTCCTCAATTTCCATTTTGTTTATTTTTTTCCAGATAAAAGGAAACTGGAAGCCATATCTGCTGCTGACTGCAAAATATAGTTTCTCGAATCTTATTGAATGCGCCGAGGGTATGTGGGTGTAATGTAATTATTGTTAAATAAATATCAGATGAACCCGGCGCTGTCTGTGTAATCTCATTCACATTAAAGAGGCTCAAAGAGAAATGGCTTTTCAATTGAGGAGGACAGAGCTCGCACCAAACGGGGCTGGTTGGGAAGCCCGATGATGTGTTCAAAGTGACTTTCCAGAAGACCCTTTTTTCCTGCTCACTCTCGTCCTGCTGAAAAGACAAAAGTCTCTGTTTTATCGGTAATGTTTTCGCAGACAAAAATTTAACGGGACAGACTGAAAAAGTGGACACAGAGCTGAGACAGGAGTGGGATATTCTTACAGTGAGACATTGTGTGTGTGCGTGTTCGTGTGTGTGTGTGTGTGAGTGTGTGTGCGTGCGTTTCAGTTCATTAGATCAGTGAGTCTGGCTTCCTGCACAAAGTTCCACGCAGCATTTATCTCTGACTGTCTCCCTCCATGCCTCCCTGCATGTTTCTGAAGGCTGTCAGGTCACATATGCCAACTGATGACACATAATCTGTGTGTGTGCGCGTGTGTGTGTGTGTGTGTGTTTGCGTGCATGGGGGGTGTGTGTTATCCCCACCGAGCTTACGGTGGGGCCCCCGCTTCGGGTGCTGACGACCTGATTTGTCTTCCATTTGTCAACTTCAGCTTTCCCAGCCATAAGAGAGTGTGTGTGTGGTGTGGTGTGTGTGTGTGTGTGTGTGTGCGCGTGTTAAAGCTTTCATAACCTACATTAACTGATTTTAAAATCAAAAACAGCGCCACATCAGCTCAAACGGCATTGGTTACAACAAGGTGTGATATCAGTACACGCAAAAATCAAGAAGAGCCACTTTGATTGCTTTGATCTACAAACTAAGGGGGGGGGGTGGCTTTCATGCAGGAAATAGAACATGAAATGCAGCAATCGGCAAAGAACAAACACCAAAGAGGCAGCGAAGTTCTTTAACCCACAACAAACGCGTTGGGAGCATTCACACTGCACAGATGGCTGGCTGAGTCAAACAGGGACAGCAGCCGGAGTAAAACACACCTGAGGAATATCTGCGAGCAGCAGAACGAGCCTCTTTATAGACTCGGTACGGTTCAAATGACAAATCATTCAGCTTCTGAGACCCAAAACATCTGCAATTCCTCAAATCAAGGCTGTGTTTTTTTTAAATGTTTTATCCTGCTCTGCACTGGTGCGTGGGCCGGTTTTCATTGTGTCTGTGCTTCTACTCCCACCGGAGAACTTCTGCCGGATCCACCATAGAAAAATGGCATTTGCAGTCAGCGTTTTGTTCTGCTGTCAGCAACACCTGTCCAACCCTGACCACCCATCGGCTCTCTCGGGAGGGGGAGGGCAACTCGGAGCGTGGGGACAGCTTGCCAACCAAAATAGTCCGGCACAGTGGGATGCAGGGACAAAGAAGCCAAGCGCTCGGAGGAGCCCGTTTACGAACTCCCTCAGCCTCAATGGTGATGGAAGGTCCTCTACTCGCATCAGAACGCTGATTTTTATTGTTTGAGCCATTTCCCGGACCTGTAATTTTAGTCTAGCTATGCTCAGATGTATCAGTAATGGCATTAAAAGTTATTTATATGAGAACCTCTTTTGTCATTAGTAACACTTGGGCGACTTTGACTGATATATTTTAGGAGGTCCAGGAGTATTTTTGTGTGTGAGTTTAAAAACTGTGGGATTTATGATGTTTAATACTGCAGTAATGCAATGATCTGCCACATGGAGGCATCTAAACCTCACAGGAAGTGATGCAGGAAACGTCCGTCGTGTTTGTTGTCTGTGATCCCCACGTTCGCCGGCGTGTCATTAAAGGAGGCCGCCACTAATTGTGTTGCTATCGTTTAGGTGTCAGCCTCTTGCGGAGGGCTACTTGTTTGCATATTGTTAATTTCCCCCCCTCGCCGCGCCTCCCCGCGTGTTTCTACCTCAAGGTGTGCCTTGTGTCGCGCCGAGCCGAGGCGTCCCCGGACACTATCGCTCGATTTGACAGGCCTGCTGACACTGTAGCATTTAGCCTACGCGTGTGCGCCGGCGTGCGGGCGCGCGCGCGCGGGTATGAGTGACAAGGTGTGACACACTAGCATTTGTCTTGTAAATGCCAGAACAGAGAGCTGACACCAAAGGGCAGCGCAAGGGTGAAACAGCAGGACGGGACCAGGTAAAAAGGGGGGGGGGGTAGGTCGGACAAAAAGGTTTCCCATTTCCTCGCATCGAAGCAGTGCTACGCTGGAATTACTGATATGATGTCATCGTCTTTATCCTCTTTAGAGTCTACAGAATGTCTGTATTAGGAGCAAGAGAAGGAGATATAAAACCAGCTATTTATATCGAGGTGTCCCGCAAGGCGCAGATTCGGGACACCTTTGTTTTAAGTGTATGCGCTGTTGCTCGGGGGAAGAGTGGACTCTCCGGGGACACGGAGGTCGTTGGTTCAGTCCCCCGCAGAGAAAATGTCAAAGTGTTGCTGAGCAAGACACTGACCCGCTGAAGATTCGGAGCGGTTGGGTTTAATATCATTGCGATAACCCTCAGAGCTACGCCGGGGGTTGTTTCCTGTGATCATCTTTCGGCCGATTGTGATCATGATGATGGTGATGGATGTGGCGCTGAGGCGGGATCGGAGATGTGACGGGGCATATCATCTGAGCGATCGCAAAACTCGAGTCTGGAATAGCCTGAAGTATTTTCAATACTTTTTTGGTTTTAATTTTATATAAATATGAAATCTTATTTTGTTAACTGTTTTGGGTGGATTATGGGGGCATATAAAAATGTCGCTTTTATGAGGAAACGTACGTTTCATGATGGCGTACTATTTAAAAGATTTATAAAAGTAATAAAGACGAGACACGGTTTCTGTCTCTGTGTTAAATTCTCTGTTCTTGGCTGTATCAAATTGTGTGGTTTTCTGGTCACACGCGCGACAGAACAAATCCAGTGGGTCAGAAGTGCAGCCGAGCGGCTTTGCTTCATCCCTGCTGCCGCTGCCCGAGCGACATGTGACAACAGACTCATTGTCGGTGGACAGATGCTTGACTGTCCACTTGACAGCTAGATTGTGGGAAGAAAGAAATGATGGGGTCTTTATTCCGGACACCAGCCATGTCGACGGCTGCGGGTAGGCGTTACGCGGCTCGGGGTCGCGTCAACGTTAAGTTGTGCGTCAGGACGTTACTTCTAGCTTTGATCTCCGGCTTCTGCGTGACCTCTGAAATAATTCTTAGAGCTTTAAAGACTCATTACAGCAGGTTTAGAGCATCAACAACTGAATTATAGGAATGCTAAAGTACTGCTGCTCCTATCATATATACAGGCAGTAGTAATACAAGGTTATAAAACATAGTAGGTCTTTCTATGATCAAAGCTGCTTTGTTGTGGTAAATCAAAGGTCAAAGTCCCTTCACAAATGCTGATGCATCTGTTGTGTAAACGTGAAAAGGAGCATTTTCAGCAATTTGGGGCATGCGGGCTAGAGCTGCATGCAACTGAGCTTGTTTGAGTGGTGGGAGAAGAATAAACTACCGGCCTGGCAGGAGCACTGTAGCGTTTTGTTAGCGTTCTGTGTGCATGGCAATTAGAGTGATACAGCATTTACATCTGATTTGTTATTAAAATGGTTGAATTAAGACATCAGTGAGCAAATGTGTGTTTAATGTGTGTGTAATAGCGTTACGTTTACGTGGTGGTGCGTGTTCTGGTAATTCAATGAAAAGCAAGAAGGTCAGACCTAAGAAAAATGATGAGAACATATCAATATCGAACACATTACTCTTCAGTTTCTGGCAGACGTCGCTTCACACAGAGCTGCAGATTCATACTTTTGCTCTATTGAAGTTGAGAGAAGTTCAAGAGCCTTTGGAGGTTTTTTTTTTTTTTCTTTCCCCCGCTTTGTCAATAATACTGCCTGGAAGCCAAGATGTCTCAGTCCCGCTCATTAAAACATATTAATTCTCCTCCATCGTGTCTGAGGCCAAGTCTCATTAAAATATAATGGCACTCCAGTCAAGCAGGGACTGCTGTCACGGCCCAACTCTGGATTTATTCTACGCCTTCAACAGAAATGTGTTCGGTAAAACAACAAACCTGTTTGTCGGGGTACTTGTCATGGCAACCGTCGTTCGGAGCATGTGCAAAATACATACCATACCGAGCACGGTCCATTCCCGCTTGCTTCATGCACAAAACAGATGTGTATGTTTTAAAAGTCCAGGGTGGGTTCCTGTCTCTTGACCTGTGGTTGGATAGGTTTGGTATTAGGACGAGGAAGTAGCATTAAATATTGGAAAATTGAGACTTGAGAGAGCTTGGGTGTCAAGGAATATGTCCACTAGAGGGCAATTTTAGTTGGAAGAAGGCACAGAAAAGGAAAGTTAATAAAAAAAATAAAATAAATAAAGGACAGCCAATAAAACCCAATAAATGGGACTCATCATCAAACTGGAGCTCGAGCACCGAACGTACGCAAGCGTCACCCGGGACCCCGGGCTGTAAAATCACGACATGATATATAACTTTACACATTTCACTGTAAACAAAGGCCTGTTTCTGACTGCCTCTGGCTCTGAAAGCTTTTACGTATCGGGCTTTATCTTCCTCTCAACACTTATATATTCCATATGTTCAACAAGCAAATCCCGTCAGGCAGCTTGACCCGGACCCGTCTCCAAGACACAGCGCCGATTGTTTAAAAGTCCCAGATGTGCACGTTTTCGCTCAGCCATCGGTTTTAAAAGCGGGAGAAGGAGATGTCAGCGTGTGCCAGGGTTCCGAGCACGAAGAGCAGCAGATAAGGAGAGCGCACCTCGGCCAGGTTTTCAGCGACCAGCTTTTAGCTCGTGTTTAACTACCGTGCGGCATACACCGGTCACACGGTAACCATGACGCTCAGTCCCAAGGCGAGATGTTTGATTTACCTACTCATCCACCTACTGAACAGCTTAATTAGGTAGGACTCGTTCCAACACACAATCGGCTCAGCGGTTTCGGTGCTTTGCATGTGTGAATACTGAAGTGGAACCAGAATCTCCATGTGCGAGCCTGTGATGATGAAGATCATCGGCCAGCGACAATTATGTCACGCACTTAAATCTGTCAAACTTTATTTTTCATTAGAGGCCCCAGCTCCTCACACACATACACACACACACACACACATGCTCACACATGACACATGAGGAGAGAGGGAGAGAAGGAGAAAAACCTCTTATCTCCAACTCTGTGGCTTCCCTCACTACATTCTTGTGGTGCCTGTGTGTGTGTGTGTGTGTGTGTGTGTGTGTGTGTAAGACTTCCATGTCAGACAACAAAGTCATTTCATATGTGTGTCTTTGAGAGCGTCTTCTCACATGTGTGTGTATGCGTGTTTTCTAATGTGGTTTTGTTCAACATAAAAACAAGCCTTTAACTTTTACACAGAAAATCCTCAAATCCCCAAATGGATTGATAATTGCAAACAGGACGAGGCTGACTGTGCATGTGTGTGCGTGTGTGTGTGTGTCTCTGTGTGTGTGTGTGTGTGCTTTACTATATATTGAGTCATTCTGCTATCAAAGTGAGGACATTTTTGCTAGTTGGGACATTTTAACTTGTCCTCACAACTTCATCGGACTGTTTGAAGGTTAAGACGTGGTTTAAGGGAGTTAGAACTGGGTTTAGGTCAGGTTTAGGTTTGGGTTAAGGTTGACAGCTAGGTAATGTTTTTTCTCTGCAAGGTAGAAATGCAAGGACGCGTATGCGTGTGTGTGTGTGTGTGTGTCTGAACTTTTGAAGGAAAACTAATTACAAATTTCTGTCAAAAAAAAAATGAGGGAGAGACAGATTTAGATTACGCCTCGAAACAACAGAAACATCCACAAAATAGAAAGAAAGATAATCGAACAGAGACACGGGGAAATTTTCATCGAGAGTAAAACACAACCACAGCATTGCTTTTAGGGGAATAATATTTGATCGCTGCAACTGGAAGACCCCCCCCCCTTAAGACTCCTGTCTCGGTGATTAAAACAGTTCTATAGCATTTGACTGCTAATCTGAGCCAAAAAGCAAATATTTGCATATGTGCAGACTTAATCGGGTTGCTTTGTCAGTTTGTATGCCGTTTTGATTCAATTGTGTGAGGCGACGCCACATTGAAAACAGCTTAGGAAATGTTTTTTGATTTCTCACAGCTGTGCCAAGGAAGCATCTTTGATATGAAAATAAAGAGAGAGGGAGGAAGAGAGAGAGACAGACGGGAAGAGAGAGAGAGAGAGGTGGTGAGAGAGACGGGGGCTTACTTAAAGATGCTGCTGAATTAGCAGAGTTTTGGACCAGTGGCAGTATCACTCTGTGTGTGTGTGTGTGTGTGTGTGTGTGTGTGTGTGTGTGTGTGTGTGTGTGTGCGCGTGTGTGTGTGGGAGACCCCTTCTGCCTGTCTGCCACTGGAGGCAGCAGCGGCTCACGCTTCCCCCCTCGCCGTCTCCATTTTTCTCTCGCTCTCACACACACACACACACACACACACACACACACACACACACACACACACACACACACACACACTCCCGCGTGCAAAAATCCATCAAGCGTGCCAAAGACGCTAAAGGCCGTAACATCACTCTTGTTCCTCATGATGGAACACTCGACAACTCCGTCTCTTCCTCTGTTTTATCGTCTCATTTTCGCTCCGTAATTCTCCGGTTTGCCACCTCTCGGTCTCTTCATCTTGCCTCCTCACGTCCGCTCGCCCTAAATCTCCTCTTTCCCCTCTTCACACACACACGCACACCAACACACACACACAGGAACACACACAGTCAGTCCAGCTGTAGCTATCCCTCATGATGATGATGATTTGCATCTCTCAGGGCGCTCAGAGCTTTGAGGAACGGTGACATCACCGATGTCTACATCACCGCCGACACGATCACCGATTGGTGCGAAAGGGGGAGAAACAAAAACTTTGGGTGGAAACCCCCCCGATTTCTTTGACTTAAACACAGGGTGTTACAATCATTCATTGTACAGTGCAAGTTAACGTCCACTAAATTAAGACCGCTGATTTAGTGTGTGCACATCGCCTGCGTCGAAACCACTCAGCTGAGCCTAAGTTGTGATTTATTTACCCATTTTAAAATGGGAACAAAGCAGCGTGTGGGACGGTCCTCTCAGGCCGATACCTCATTTGGGTCAACTTTAAAAAGGAGGAAGAGATAAAGATTAAGACAGATAGCGTCTGTTTCGTCACACTGAAAAGGTTCTTTGGGCCTGAAATAGTTCTGAAAGTCACGAGGCTCAAGACGCGTTATTGTTGTTGCTATTATTATTGTGAGGGGACGAAACCACGAGCTGTTCCCTGAACGAGCGTAGGAAGACGGCGGCAAATAAAGGAAACAAACAGGAAGTCGGAGAGACGGGGCTGAGAGGAAGAGAGCGAAACAGTTCGAGAGGACGCTGATGTTCCCCGTGTTCCGCAGGAGAGCGCCGAGGGTGGTGGGGGGGGTTGATT